>OMNV01005087.1:78494-114434 GCA_900303265.1 Brotula barbata | reverse complement strand
GGGGGGGGGGTCCCCTCTTTTTTCTTTTCAAAGGCAGGATAAACAAGGAAATGAGTCTGTAATCATTTCCAGAAATTGCCTTCCTCCTTGCCTCTCTTGTAGCAGGCAGACTAACCGCCTCCGTTCATTAGCAGGCCACGGCCTGATTAAAGACTCTCATTGTCCTCAACAGAAAGCGGCAGAGGATCTTCAGGCCACCGCTGTCAAAGTGAATGATACATCAGATAGCTTTGTGTTATTATTGCCATGCTGGCCCTACACGTTTATCTTTTTACTCACATGACGATTGTGTGTGTGTGTCAACTTTTTTGCCGGCTACTCCAATTACACTGTTAATTACAAGCTCTGTCACCACATCGCAGCTAAAATGTACCAGGTACGCTTATATGCACATTAAAGCTTTGATTACTGTGATTAAGGAGCGCAACCATAATAAATCTGAACTCTGTACAAATTAACGCAGGCCTACTTTGTATATCAGATTATGAGGTTGTAAATTGATTAATTCCAGCGTGTAATCACCTTTGTTACAGTAAGTCACCTCTGCATGCATTTCCTCAACTGGACGACTTGCATGAAACGGTGTTGCGGCATAATGACATTTTTGCTTTAATCGCAGTAACCTACCTGGACAGGATGTACATTTTTCTGTGAGTTACTCATGTCCAAATTTTCAACCAAATACAATAGCCATAAATAACTTCAAAAACGGTCAACACTTCTACATAATTGTTCCCGTGAACCAAACGCCCTTTGAAAGATGGAGCAACGCAACCTTGATCCGATCTGATTGTGGAACATTAATTCAATTTAAGCGTGCCCTGACAGTCCACAGTGGAAACACTGAGCTCATCACACAGCAGGCTGACTTGTAAGACATTAATGAGCCATCATTTCCTGTTCTCGCTCACGCTGTCCACCAAGACAAAGCAATACTATGCAGCAATGCCTGTGCTGTACATAACCAACAATAAATAAGACAAATGTCCCCAGTAAGAGAAATTCTGACTTGTCAATAAGACCAAGTGACAAATTGTCTGGATGTTTGCAGCAGGTGCTTATAGTGCAAAACAGGTAAAAACTCATCTTTAATGCCACGTTTTCTTTTCCCACGTGGCCTTCGGGCATTTATTTTGTAGAAGCGAATATAAGCAAAATTGCAACGTGTCAGTGTGACACAATGTAATGTGTTTGTTGTTCTTTTTTTTGTCATCTTGTGAAAATGAAACATCCCTTTATCCCCATACATATGCATCTGGGCTGGCTTCCATCGAGTCGAAAAAATATTAAATATAATATAATTTGACTAATTTTTAGTCATGACTTTGCATCTGTGTGTGTCAGTCCAGTGAGAGGGCAGCAACCTGTCCGGAGTGCCTTTTGTCCAATGAAACTGGAACCACCCTCACAGGATGCATGACTGTCTCTGTCTGTAATTGTGTGTGTGTGTGTGTGTGTGTGTGTGTGTCTCTGTCTGTAATTGTGTGTGTGTGTGTGTGTGTGTGTGTGCCAATATCCCCTGGGACTCATGATTAGTATTTTAATTGTACAGGAGTGCACATGCGTCATTGTGGTGGAAAAAAAACAACAATCGTGCGGACCTTTGTTTACTTCCTGTGACCTCCGTGTCATAATTGTAGAACAATCAGCATGCTGAGGAGTGGCTGGGCTTCCAAATGCAGGGGAGGGACAGTTTCCCCATTTTCCTCTATATTACTTTTACCTTGCACAACCCCAACATCCTTACTTGGGTACGTCCCTACGAATTTATAATGAAAAGTTATGAACTGATGTCTTGTGTTTCCAGTTCCTCATCGTTGGCTGGAGTAGATGTGGAAGAGGCGACAGTACTGAGGTTGAAGTCACTTTAATATCTCTCTCATTTGTTACCTACTAATAAAATATTCTTACTCGTATCTTTCCTGTAGCTCCGCAAAAGACTGCTGGCCACTCCTCTTGACCTTAATCCTCTTGTGCTACGAACCAGCAGCCACTTCCTGCCACAAATGTATCCTCCTTTGCTTGTATTCAAAGGAGTTACAGGCAGGGAGAAAGAGAGGGAAAGACTGCAAGGCGGCATTCAAAGTGAAAGAATAAATGAGATAGATGGAGAATAAATCAGAGCCGGTGGGTGAGAAACAGTGCAAAAAACAGAAAGAAATGGGGAAGAATGAAGCCTTAAAAGCAAAAGGGCGGTCTGGCAGGACGACAGACGATGAGTTGTGGTGGGTTAGGGGGCCTTTCCCTGCCGGGGAGGAAGTGTTTGGGTTTTATTGGTTTCATATGACACGGCAGAACCTTTTTAAGACGTTGTAGACGCGCTGGTAAAAAAGCAGTCTGCCCACCCCTGCATTAAGTGCCTCTGTGATCTCGGCCATATTTATAGGCACTGTCTTATGTCACATGGCTTCCATTTCTTCACTTGTTCAGACCCCCTGTGGCTGCTTTTACAAGCACAGGTATGAAAAGGTCAAGAGCACCCTTGTCAGTGGCCTGGTCACCGAGGAGCGGAGAGAGAATACACTTTAGGAGCTTTTCATTTAGTTTTTTTCTATAGAATGAAATCATGTAAATTGTGTTGTTATTCTCTCTCTGTCTACTTGCCTGTAGATGAATCGGCACTGTAGTTGCAACAAAGGCCAGTTTTAAACGTGAAATTATCCGTAGACACATGAAACTGGCTGCCGCTCATATCACAAGTTATGCAGATACATCATCCAGGTCACAGGTTGATCTGGATGTTCTCTGATCTGCCTTGACCTCGTACGTTGTTAAGTGGGTGTGTCCGCTTGCCGGTGGAAGCACAAAGAGTGACAGGATACACATAAAACTTTTTAGTGATTATGCATATGGATGATGATGATCCTCCATGGAGTAAGGAGGAACAATGGTTTTATATACCATGACTGCTTACCTACTGAGATCCTTCTTCGCCTTGCGTCCATGTTGGTGTTAAGTGTAAAAGTAAATCCTGTCGTTATCCAGATAACCTGGATGCAGAATTTATTCTTTTTCTCACTAATTTCGCCGTGGCCTCTTCTCCTGAATTTCCAACAGCCACTTGCTATCAACATGACGTGATGTTTTCATCTATGGGAGTCAGGCTTCGTTGGGTGGGCCCTCTCCTGTGCAGGTGAAGTTGCTGGTGGTTTGGCCTCCGTTACACCTATGGACTTGCCCAATCGTGTTGTAGTATCGTCCAGCCTACCTGGTTTACAGTATGTTGTTGTTGTTGTTTTTTTATTTGGTGGCCCTACAGAGTGAAGTGAGTCTATTGAAATTGAAATGAGTCAATTGTTGGATGAGGATCCTGGATCCATCGATTTTCATGGCGATCAGATATTTTGTTTAAATGCAAAGATGAGCCATTACAGCCTGTGGGTGGCGTTTGGATAAATGTCATTGAACATCTCTCTCTCTCTCTCTCTTTCTCTCTCTCTCTCTTGCTTGCTCAGGCAGGAAGTTCACTTCAGCTCACTCACTCACTCCAGCGAGCTATTCTACACACACACATACACATACAAGGAGAGAGAGAAAGCGAGCACCAAGAGCAGAATGCCAAGTCTCCAGAAAATCCAGCTCATTAGCTCGCTAACTCTCTCTCTCTCTCTCTCTCTCTCTCTCGATCTCTCCTCTCTCTTGTGCTCTCTCTCTCTCTCTCTCCACCTCTCTCTCTCTTGCTCTGTCTCTCATATGTGTGGTGCAGTGTGTTAGTTTTAGTGGGCACTAAAAATACACTGTTAACCACAGTGTTAAAAGTTCCTAAAAGCATTTTTCCTCTCTGCTGTTGGCAATATAATCTGCGATCGGGTTTTACATACAGCTCCATGCACACCTGGGGAGAGGAATCAAATAAGTCTCGTTGGAAGACTCCCACACATCGCGGACTCCTTGTAAAAAATGAAGAAAGGGAAGACTAATTAGATTTATTGTTATAATCAGCGAGGGAGGTGTCTTTTTCTCTTTGTACGGATGACTTTGTGACCTCTGGACTATCCTGGACTGAATCATTTGCGCTTGAGTTCTAAGAGACAAAGATTAAACCTGGCCGACCTGCTTCGTCTCAGTGGCTGCTCGCCTCACGTGTGTTGATAGTTAATGTTCTATTCTCAAACTGAATTGCAGCTAAATTACGGTTTATCACTTTATGGCGATCAATGCCCAGCAGGTGAAGTGGGTAAATGCGAGCACCAATCACCAAGGTACGGGTGTTTACTTTGCTGGGCGTGTGTTGCTGCTGACACTGACTAAGCTGGTGCAGAAGCAAAGGGGTACAGTCAGGGTAAATCCAAAACGTGATCAGGTCCTCAGGGAGGGGGCTCTCTCCTCCTTCTACCATCTTGTAAAACCAATTTTTATTTGCACTTTTCCCCCCTTTTACAGTCCTCTCTGTGTGCACAGGAAGGCAGTTGAAAGCAAGATGACGGAGTAAAAGACCCCAAGCTCTATCTCCCTCTTCAGGGGAGAAGACACAGTGGTTCAGAGAGCGAGAGGGGAAGGGACCGTGTGCGACTTTAAGGGGTCAGAAATTCCAAAAGGTCAAAGGTCAGGTTCAGAGGTGTTTGGTGACGTGTTAGGAGGGGTTGCAGTCATTGTGAATAAAAAAAAAAATCACACAAATGAGGCTTGTTACACTTGACGGAACGGAAAAAACAATCAAAGAGGAAGAATAAATTCCAGAGTTAGAATGTTGGGATTTCAAATAGAAAGAAACAAGCAAGGCTTTGGTTTGCATATGGATGTGGAGGTGTGGGAACACCAGGCGGCTGTGGACAGACGAGACTGTGGAAAATAACGTGTATGAGTTCAAAAAGCTCAGATCAATCAAGAACAACTCATATGAACTCACACACTGTAAAGAAAATCAATCGCAGGGAGGCTGACTGAAGTATGGACATGTGGGCCAAGTGTAAAAGTGGGGAGGATGATTGCAGAGGGACAGATTGTGTGCTGCAGGTTCAAGCACTTTTACAGAACTTTATTGTGAAACAACACAGATTTGTTGATATTTATTGTTTTGCAGTTTTTGACCAAAACTGTACAAGACTGCAATAAAATGCAAAGCACAAGTAAGGCCCCTCCATTTCTGCGAGGCAGTGCTGGAGGGGCGGGAGCCATGATGTGAATGTGTCTGTGAGAAGATGATCCCCCAACAGTATAGATAGGATTAGATTATGGTGGATGAGATTAGGGTTTGTTTTGGAATAAACATTCAATATCACTCCCAGCCTAATCTTTGCCAATGGTGCTGTAATCTTTTGCAGAGAGGAGAGGTTACACACACACACACTCACTAAACTACCCAATAGTTAAAGCTGTGGCTACATATTTATCTTTTCAGTTTTGCATAGACACACACACCACTTGCCCGTTTGTGCATGCTGTGCATATTTTTCTGTCTGCTGCAGTGATACATGTCATTGTTCACATTATCACAATTTATCACTTTTTTATCATTACCGCTATACCTTTTTTTATTCAATGTGCATTTTGCAGAGGGCTACAAATTAAATTTAGTCTAATTTAAATTTTTATCAATGATCACTTTGGTTGACACCATAGAGGCTGAATGCAAAAAATAAAATTAAGTCTTCATGTCCGTATTTTCATGTATTTTGTGTGTACCTGAAGTATGTGTGTCCCTTAAAAGTGTGTCCGTACATATTTGCACAACGCCAGCCAACATGACGTCACAGGAAGAGGCAACGATGATATTGATGCTCAGATTAAGACAGATTTTATCCTCCAAACTTTTTGCTGTTGTTTTCTGTTTGTCACTTTGTTGTACAGCTGTCCACATACGTTTCCAGTAATGTTTTATATGAGCAAGAAATAAAACAAAAATAAAAAAAGATTGACGGGTGAAATGGAAAATGTGACGTCATGTATGGATTCTTATTGTAACGCTGAATAAGGAGGCAGGAGTGTTATTGGTTTATCCATTTTAATGCGTGGGCCAATCAAAAAAGTGTTGGCTTGCATCATGTCTTGTTGGCCTCTGTAACTCACACACTGGCAAATTTAATGTGCAAGTTGCTGAATTAAAATGGACTGGTTAGCTCACGTTTTTTGAGCCGCCGCGCACACAGTCACACTCGTACGCACACACGCAGTGAATCAATTCCTGTCTCCGCTATCAATCCATATCTCGATCGTTGGTCCTCCTGATGTGAATAAACTGGGCTATAGGCCTAACAGCAACCCAATACTTTATATATTTCACTGGTGTCAAAGTGTCAGGATGAAGTGATGCCTGCTGGCACTTGGTAAATTTCTTCTCCCGTTTCAAAGTACTTGGCCAAGAATAGTTTGGATTTCATTTGCCTGTCAATGTATGAAAGTGTGAGAGTAAAACGTTCACTGACCTGTCACGATATGTGTCGTGCGCGACGCTATTTTCAACGCTTCCAGCGATCGTGTAGTTTTTGCACAACAAAGCGCTCCTTCTGCGGGAAAGAATACTAAGCGAATTTGTTCTCAGCAAATCACCTTTTGTTCAAGTTTGATATAAAAGCCTTTGTGTGAAACTCCTGTGGCAGCCACGCAGCGATGTACTCAATCAGTGGGAAATGGAGCACCGGGCTTCTCGTTCAACATGCAACCGTAAAAAGGGCGAAGACTCAGGTAACCGGCAAGTGTAATTACGAGTACGCCTGATCCCAGTGAAAGCTCCTCTTTACCACTTTCTCCCCTGCACTGTAGGCTTTGGCACGAGTGGCGGAGAGGGTCACTGTTTAATAATGAACAGGTCGAGCCGGCTGTAACGGATACATGCACCTGCTTTATACATCAGTCAATTACCTAATTAGAAATGTCCCTCAGGGGAAAGCTAATACCTGGTCCTGGGGCAGGAGGACAACCCCTTCCATGTGAATGGAGGCGCTCACCAGACAAACAGATACCTGTGCATGTGTGAGTGTGTGTTTGCGTGCACGCGTGTGCATGTGCGTTCACATGTAAGCGTGCGGAACAATAGGAAGGGGGTCCAGTTTTTTTCGCCACAGATCAAGTACCCAAGGACACTCATGGGAAATTGTGCTCTGTGCGACTGCGATCCAGTAACGATCCTCCTCTGCCCACCGCCTCAAACGTGCCGCCCTCTGTCCGTCACGTTCATCCAACCCTGAGAAAGTGATCTGCAGATGATGGCTCTGTTCGGCTTCTTTTTAGAGGGCACAGATTAAAAGGGGTGGGGTGGGGTTGAGCTGAGATACAGGGAGGTTATGGAAGCCATAATTTGAGATGCAAGGCAATCAAAGGCACTTCAGCTGCGATTATGTCACATAGTTTAGCCTCTGAAGGGAGAGAAGAAGAGGAGAAGGAAAAAACAGGAATGACTGATGAAGCTCACTTTCTCAGGGGCCCGAACGTTCAGGATCACACAAACGCTTAGTCTGTACGTCCCCATCCAGGTTTCCCCTCTTAACCTCAGCCCCGCCCATTCTCCTCCATCAGAAAATGACAGTCACACACGTGCAAAATAACCGCTCGGCCTACAACCGGCGAGCGCCAACGAGGCCCCTCGCTGCACACATTTTACTCCGCAGCCAAAATCAATTGGCGCTTATTAATAACAGCTACAGTGTGCGTATCTTTACCGCGAGGAGAAGGATGGAAGTGAGAGAAGAGAACGATGACTGGGATCGTGTCGGTGGTGGGGTGTGGGGAGGTGGCTCATGTTCCTAAAAATCAATTTTCACACAGCAGAACTATTAGGTTATTGAGAAGTGGAATGAGTGATTGTTGGGGGCTGCAGTATGTGTGTGTGTGTGTGTGTGTGTGTAGGGATACACTTACTGTAAATGACCAAACCACAGAGAATAAGGTGTCATTTTGCAAAGCAAGTGTTCAAATGTTGGTTGTCCTCACAGTCAGAGTTCCTTCCTTCCTTCCTTCCTTCAATCCTTGCTTCCCTCCTTCTTGTCTTCTTCCCTCTGTCTCCTCCCTTCAAAAAGTAAGGAGTCACTTTTGCCGAGTATCCTGAAGTGAAAGAGAGAAATGTGGCCTGCCTCAGCGAGAAATCTCAAAGTGCTTGCCGACTCTTAGCTGCTAATACAACTAATGCAGTAATGTAAGGGCCAAGGCGATTAATGAGAGCGCTCTGCCCCTGACATCTCAGACACCCTAATGTTGCTGCAGCGTCTCCCTAGCCGCGCTTTAATCCATCACCGGTCCCTGTAACCCAATTATGGCCTGACGCTTTACTTTTAGCTCCTGTGATGGGCCGTTCACACACACATCCAGAAAAGGGCAAACGCACACACACTTTGACAAGAGTGTTTGAGGCTAGTCGGACATAAGCGCGTTTTAGGGGGGAAAAAGATTCATTGATGGAGTACACACCCAGGCGCACATGGGCTCAAAGGATGAAACACTGATACTGCGCTTTTCTGTTTCACTTCTGGTGTCACACACTATATTACACATCAATTACAGGTTTGTCACACCAGGGGACTATTCACCTTGTGTAACATAATACAAAGCTCTACCAGCTTTACGCAAAGATCCCTCTAAATCCCTTAGCTTGTATAAATTATATAAAATCTTTACCCTATATATTATAGTTTAGCCCCATTTTCACAATAACATGTCATCTGTTCCCAACTTCCACATGTTGTCTGCTCGCTCGGGCCCTTAGATCTTGGCTTACTGTACTGAACTCTGATTACCAAGGTTAACTAATTTCCTGTATTCCTGTTGTCAACCCAGCAAACCCTCTGTCTTGTTATGATTGTAATTGTAGCACAGCGCTACACTAACATGCGTCATTCCCAGAGGTCCATCAGTGCTCCGTTTTAGCTAAGGGCGCGTACGTCCTGCATTTTTCATGAGGTCCCCCATGCAACATTTATGATTTACCCTGGTGGTTTTAAAACAATACTTGACTGCTTCTCCCACCAGAATAGAGGAAGAAGCCTAACATCTGGAACATGCGTACCTGACGGCCTCTTGATATGCTGTGGTGTAGGAAGTGGACGAGTTTTCCGGGCCCCCTAAACCCCTCCCTCCCCTCCTTCTCTCTCTCTCTCTCTCTCTCTCTGTCAGTTATGTCACACACAGAGTAACAGCTCTGTCAATCAAGAGATCTATGTTCGTGCTTCCTCTAAATCAGGTGGATTGACTCCTTAAGAGTTACTGGAGGAGCCTACTTCCATTAGCCACTCCCAAGGCCAAATTAACTTAAATGTACCCGCTCAATAAAGTTCAAGACAATCATTTGCATGTCAATGTCCTTTTTCTCTGAAGGCCTTCTTCCCAAACGTACAGCTGACTCGAGCAAATCTTACGATTGCTGTGATTCCATTGCACTAAAGCCAATTAGCCGGAGAGCTGATCGCAAAGAGACAATTGGTTACTTTTGTGAGAACTTTTACACTGATGTTAAAATAACAGCAGTTGAAAATGCTGGATTCACACATGCGGGAATTCAACTGATGTGAACATTTTTCGGCTGATTTGATGAATATTTTTTATTTGGCCACTTTATGTCTTATATGCTCAATTCAGGATGATGTATAAATGTATGCCAGCTGTTTTTAACTGTTCTCCTGTGATATCAGTTTTGCATCAGTTTTGCATGATGTGGCAAAAAAATAACCCACCAAAAATGAGAAACCGTAGACAATAAAATAAAGGAAAATAGATAAATTACAATGTAAAAAAAACCCAATGTGCTCTGTAAAAAGATAAAGCCACATTGTCAATTAATAATAAAAGTTTTACAACAACAATAACAAAGATATTTTAATGAGATTGTAAGAGGAGGCCAGATGCGTGTAAGTCACACACATAAATCACAGTCAGAAACACAAACGGGTCAAACTGCATCAAATTGATGGTGCGTCTGTCAAATCCAAATGAATAACGCTCAAATGCGAAAGAGCGCACTACGCTGAAAAGGCTACCACGGGAATTTGGCTCGTTCGTTTGTTTCATTTACACAGAAGCAATTAATTGTATATCTTAATACATTACTCATTGTCACTATCCACCCTCCAATCAATAGATCACTCTGTTTCTGATGGCAGTAAACCACGCCCTCCCTCTAGTCCACATCCCGCCATCCCAACGCGCTCCGTGGCTCCATCCCACCGTCTCAGGCCGTCCATCTGCCATCTTAATCCTGAATCCTCCTCCATTTTAGGCATTTCTGTCACTACTGGGCAAAAAAGTGTTGTAGTGTTTTTGAAAATCGAGCAAAAGCAAATGTCTGTGTGGTTAATACTGGGCCTTTAGAGGTCAGACCAGACCAGGCTGGGCTGATGAGAAGAGGAGGCAGAGTCAGTCTGGATGAAGAATAAACTAAATAGGAGCGATATTGATATGCGTATGATGATACTGGACATGGGTTAGTCATATTCTCACCTGTGTTTTGTAGTGGATTGTGTTGTATGTATAGTGTGTGTACAGTGTATTTAGCTGGAGCCACACTAGTCGAATTATATAAAGCAAAATGGGCAAAATGAGAACAGGAAAAATCCAAACCTAACCACGATATTATATGATTTGGGAAAACTCAAGTTGCAATCAAGAGTACCATAACAAGAATACATGTAACAATTCAACCTTGTGACCCGTGTAGAGTTGGATTCATTCCAGAAAAATCTGCAAGCACTCCTTCTTCCTCTTTGCTTTGATTGAGGCTTAAAAAAAATAGAAAATGTGCAAAATAGTCAAAGTGCAAACTGCTTACACACAAAGACTGGATCATATATCTGGACTATTTACAAAAGTACAAAACTCATGACATTGACTCTTTATCTGTATGATGATTCTGGACACGAGGATGAGTGATTATCGGCCCTTTTCCATCTGTCTGCATTGTGATCTGTTATTTGAGGTTTTACTTAAATGTCTGACTGTAAAAGTTGTAGATTTCTCATCTTTTTCATTCACTCTCTCCTCTCCTGTCCTCTCTCCTCTCTCTCCTCTCCTCCAGCCCCTGGGCATCTTCAGCATCAGATGTCATCCAACCAGAGACAAAGTAAGTCAGACGAATATGCACGCTGGACCGCCGAGAAGAAGACCTCCTCATGCTCAAGTGCTGTAAGTGCCTGGGAGTCGTCTTACAAGAAACACTTATTGCATTTTGTATTGAGCACGATGTTATGAAAAATTAATACCAGGATGGTTCGCCTGCTCCTCCGTAGCCTCCGTGTGCATCCTGATGCATGTAAACGTACATGCACCACCTTGCTTTTTCCGGTGATGCATGTGCTTTTGTGTGAGTTTGTCTGCGGTTGCATGCGACTTGGCGTAGGTTACAGCGGATGGTTTGGTGTCTTGCATAATTACGTGCGCAGAGCTCCCTATGTCCACAGAGCCGATGGTGTTGGTGAGAGAGCCCGTTGCTTGATTCCCATTGCTTTATCGACAGTAGTTACTGCACATTCCTCCATTTGCTGCATTTAGGCTTTTTATTCCCCCAGGTTGGTGCTTATATTGACCTCACTATTGGCAAAACAATAGTGTAAAAAGACTGCACGAAAGTGAACTGATATGTGTACAAAAACAAAAACAGCTGAAAACAGATGCATCACTCTGCAATCTGCCAAAATAATCGAAGTACTTTACGGTATATTTATGTGAAATATATTATGATGTTGCACATTATGCTCTTACGAGGAGGATATCATGTTGCTCTGCTCTTCGACAAAACAACTTTAGCTGTTATGAAGCTCAGTCCAGTCCCTCTGAAGCTTCACTTAGTTCACTTCACCGGCTTCCCCATCTTTATTTGATTTCTAAGAAATGAATACACTGAAGCTCTTAATCTTTAAGGTTTTATTAAATTATGATGGATTGCTTGGTTTTATTATTATTATGTGCAATTTTCATATTTTCAGCATACATTTTGATATCTGTGCCCATGTTGACGAGGATTAGAGGTCTTTTTTGATTTGATTATTGATTTCTTTCTTTCTGATTATTTTTTTTGTCCAAGTTCATACCATCCAGCACACCGCTTTGCTTGCATGC
The DNA here is from genome assembly GCA_900303265.1 of Brotula barbata. Taxonomy (NCBI): domain Eukaryota; kingdom Metazoa; phylum Chordata; class Actinopteri; order Ophidiiformes; family Ophidiidae; genus Brotula; species Brotula barbata. Next base: position 102,455 of record OMNV01005087.1, on the reverse strand, counting down.
AGTTAAAGAAATTTAATCCATTATTTCATGTGAAAATCGAAAGGAAGACCAAACTGCCACAGACACCTACAATTTCACAGAACATAGATTCCTCCTCATTTCTTAAAAATTGTAGTGACATCTGCGTCCTTCTCATCTCCTATTGCCATTCCGCACATGTTTCCCACCCACAAAATTACGTTTTTTTGGGTTGCTATCTTTGTCTTGAGACCTTGTGTTTTCTGTTAGTTCCCTGTTACTGCGAAGTGAAGAAAAACAATTAGCTACTGGATATTGTTCATCATCCTGAAATACACAACCATTCGCATGGGTTTTGAATGATGTTTTTGGTATTTCTATCCATTTATTATTCAAGAAAGCTGGAAAGAGTGGATGTGAAACATTTCACCAACAAGTTAGAGGGCCATTAGTCAAACGATTAATTATGTTGCTGCTGTAATACATTCTCGTCATCAATTTATGTTGTTAAATCTAGATTTTAGGTGACGGTAGTAATAATTGTAAGATTCAGGTCTTCTTTGACTTGAATCTTACATATATATGTTCTGTCATCATAAAATTATACAGTAAAAAGTCACTTTTTATTGTGCTTTCTTTATATTTATTTATTGATTTCAATGTAATGCAACATTAGAATTGATTAATATTACCAGGAATGCATTATTTATTTATTTTTACAATTTTTACAACAACGGAGTCTGAAATTTTTGCAAAAGAACCATTCATGTTCTTGTTCCTCTCTCTCTCTCTCTCTCTCTCTCTCTCTCTCTCATGCATAGTTTTTAGATTGAATATACTTTATATGTAATATTATATGTAGTTTAATTGTAATGTAGGTGTTTCTGTTGTGCGAGGATGTTACTAAGAACGGGTTCAACAGTGAGGATAATATTGTGAACCCCAGGAACAGTCGTCCCCTGAGAGCGGACACCAACAACACACAATGTCAGGTGCAGTAGAGTGAATGGCCTCAATGAGGATCGAAAGTCTTCCAGCTGTTTCTGACAACAGGCCTGCTGCTGTCCTCCCCTCTTTTTCCCCCCCCTCACTTTTTGGACATAGACGGACATTGATGACTTAACTGTGAACTTCTGAACCAGTGAACTATATCCCAAAAGCCCCTGTGCTTAATGACTGGAGAATCAATCGCAGCATGGAGTGGCAAAAAGACACAATGCTGTGACAGCAACCTTCCCTTGGCATCATTCATATTTTCATTCACATTCTGGTTAATTTTCTTTTTATTGGTATATTTCACACACATATTTGTACAAAGGTAACTTTGTGCATACAGAGTTGAGTACGCACAGCCAACTTGGACATGTGAAGTTCGCCATTGATCCCTAGACAGGAAGTCAACGGTCCCACAAGGCCGGAGGCTGCAGCTGACCAGCTGACTGGGTCAGAGGAGAAGCAGCAGATGTTACAGATGTTACAGATGTTACATCTGTGATCGGTCCACAAGTATCTCAACGAGTATCAGTCCTTCTTCACAGTCTCATCTACACCTGCACATAACCAACTGAAATCCAGGCGATGCTCTTTATGTGAGCGATAGTATTTTGATCTGATCACAGACTTTGTGGTAGGATGAGGATGAGGACGGTGGAGTTAGCTCAGCTGTAAAATGTAATGAAAAGATACAGTAACATGTCAAACACACATGGTTACATGCTAGAGGAAGAAGAAGCTGTTTTTCCTCTGCGCTGTGATTCTGTCCTGAAGTTATTATTTGCAATTTTATCAAAGGCTTGAGGCTCTGGTAATATCGCCTTGCCCCCCCCCTTCCTAAACACACACACACACACACACGCAATAATTGTAATGACACCCCCTCTCTCCTCCTCCTTGTTTCCACGCTTGCTTCTCCTCCATCCATGATCCCTCCCTTCTGTCCTTCTATTTGTGCCATCCCCTATCCCGGGTTACTTCCACCACAATGGAGATGACTAGGGCTTAAACACCCCCTCCTCTTTACCACACACACACCCTAAGGGTGAACCCAATAGATCCACTGTGTGTGAGTTGTAACATCTCTTCTCTCCGCTCCTCACCTCGGCGTGTTTCTCCTTCCTGCCTCTGGGGCTGGAACACGGACACTGCTCTCCTTGCCTTCCTTATCCGGGTCACATAACCTGTACGTGTCTGAGACGACCCATAATAAGCATATTCACCGTCCACTCTTCACTGGGCAGTCTGCCCCGTAGCTGGCAACATCTCGGGGCTTTTCCTCTGAGCCAATGTGATGAGGAGGTGTCAGGGCAATGTACCGGGGCCGGCTTCAAGGTAGACCTGAGAGAGTGAATGTATCACATCTTCAGGAACTGAACTTAAGCGTAACTGCTGCGAGGCAATAAGGATCTTTTTCAGACGGCCCATTTTCCGAGCATATTTTGCTCTTCAAATGAGAACATATAATGTTTTCTTACGCTATTGATTCCATATCTTTCCCCCGCACTCAAGGCTCTCAAGGCCAACATTAAAATGTCTTACTTCCCTTCTGCATCTTTAATTGATGCTGGATATGCTCTTATGCACCGTACACTCTCTCTCTCTCTTTCTCTCCGTCCTCTACTCCTCACCCCTCATGTTAACAGTGTGAAAGCGTATGGATAATAAAGGCTGCTTTTGTGCCCTTACTGGTTTCATTTTCGGCCTGACATGAATAAGGCAGGTATGGCCGCTCTTAAGAGCTTATGGATTAAAAGGAGGATGTGCTCTGTGAGTGCAAGACAAGACATTAAGAGCTCTTTATTAGCTAATCACAGAGACAATGGGTTTGAAGCACTTCTATAAAACACTGTAATGTGGAATGCAAAGGGTTCTCCGCTCTCTAGCTCCATTTGCATTAATTAAGTAAGAGAGGAGTGATCTGTATTGCTCCGATTAAGAGAGTGTTGCTGATAAATTGAGGATAAAGCCTTTTTTTAGAGATGACCAACTGCTCCGAGTGGAAAGAAAGTATGTGCGGGTAGTCCGGATGTTGGCATGTCGACGTGCCGATCAGGAAATCATTAAGCGTTTTGATTTCTTCTGTAGCAAATAAACAACGCAAGGACGCGCTACTGAAGTTCTTAAAAGTATGTCAGCAAATTTATTTACAAAGCGCATTTAAAACAACCATCGTTGACTTAAGTTCTGTTCATAGAGGTGCTGTTACTGCATACCATTGTGTACAACAGATGGCCACACGGTGTATAATGACCATCAACTATGTATGGACATATGTGTGTGTACAGGAGGTGTACATGTGTGAGTCACTTGTCAGTTCCTCATAAGGTTGTGCTGCAATCAGCTGTGCATCAGTGACTGACAAGAAATGAATATGAGGGGGATGAGTGGTGAGCAGACAGATGTGCAGCCATTATAATATCACTGTTTTTTTTATCATCTGACTTAATGCGCTGGAAGGAAGTTTGGACATGTCTGTAATGTGTGAAAGCCTGACAGGGCCTCCCCAAACACCAAAAACAGGCCAACAAGAGTTCAACCAACATTTGACGTCTTTGTGTAAACACTCTTGTGGTATTTCTTGATTGAATTGCAATCATGAAGCCAATCATTGCGAAATATTCTGTTGAGTACAAACAAGTACTGTAAAAATGAGACTATAGAAAGATTATCATTGTAGAACAGAGGGTTTAACATTCCTGACTCAGAAGCAACCTGGGAGCTGCTGATGAGAGGAGGGTGGGGGGTCCTCTGTCTGTTTTTTTCTTATTAATTGCACACAATCTGTATTTTTGGCAGTGGCGTGATGGACAGGGAGATTCCTGTTTGATGGAGCAAAGGCAATGTTAGGCCCAATGGTAGTTGAAGGTTAGGCGTTTGGCACTTATGTGTAGCCTCATGACCAGTGGTCTGAAAACCAGGAACTTGGAGGCCCCTCAGACAACCCACAATGCCAGATTTCATGTGAACTCTGGCAGTTATGGGAGTCGACCCTATCGCTGATTCATTTACCGCAGCCTGCTCGTACATCTCAATACTGTTTGTGCTATTGTCTCAAAATCTAACTTTGAACATTCTCAAAATTTGACTTTTGTACGAAGACAAAGACAGCATGCTCTTACTGCTTTGATCACAAACCACAGTAAAAAAAGAAATCAGGTCACCGATCTCATTAAGAATCATTCATCACCAAGAGTTTACGTGGGTGTGTGTGCGTACATGTATTTTGTTTATTTTTTCAGTGCGTGTGTGTCTCCTGGGGGCATGGCTGCAGTAATGATTTACTAAATGTCAAATGAACAGTAGTGGGGAGAAAACACCATGCAGGCGTGCAGGCTGGAAGCTCTTCAGCATTTCACGCCCTGATTGTGAGACAGCTTGTTCGGTCAGCAGATAGCGTCGAGGCAGCGTTGTGTCCTGAGAAATTGGTGCCCAAGGATTACATGAACACACTCTTGGTCACTTTAACCAGCATACTCACCCCACAAAGCACCGCAAACAACCAAGCAAACCCACACTTTTACGCTCTGACAGTCATGTGACACGATAAGGTCAAGATGAGCCTGAATGGAAGCGTTCTCTCCCTTAGAACTCCTGAGATTTGTCCCCTCTCCACTTTGTTGTCTCCGTAGTTGCCACCGAATGCTCAGCTGTGACAGCTTTTGAGCAGGAAAGAGCACAAACCATCTGCGCAATAATAGCTTTTATGAGTTTGTTCCCTCTTATCGAGAGCGTGCTGCGGTCTCTCGGGTGGGCATCATGGTCGGTGACAGCCTGATGTGTGCTGAGAGGTTGCCATGCCTGCTGTCTACCTCCTCTCAGGCTCGTCTCCAGGGTCCACAGAGACCGTGAAAAGAGGCCTATCACCACTGCTCCCATTGCCTAATCACTTTCTTCCTCTCTCCTCCTCTTCCCCTTTGCACCACTCACATTTGCACTACGATCCCCCACACCATCATTTATTTATTTATCCTTTTCAGTGTTGTTTTCCTCTCTGATTTTTCTCTATTTGGGAAGGAAAAACCCAGATGGCACCAATGGTTCTACACAAAGAAAGCAACGCACACACTCACACACATAAGCCTCATCTATAGTCTTATTAAATTTACTTTACTGCTTACCTCCGATGGGGTTGTTGGCTGCCCGGCTGTGAGGAGTCTTGGAATTGTTGACCAATCCAAACTGCCAAGTGGGCCTTTATGCAAATGTAGGTCATCATGCATGACACATGGTGTGAGGGGATACCGTGAGGGAGGGGCTGTGCTGTCGGGGTAGAAGTGAGTTGGGAGAGGGGGGGGGGCTTGGATTTATATGAGATGAGGGCTAATGTGGTAACTATCTTTCATTGTGACCTGACAGCGACTCTGTCTGTCACTAATGAGAAGGACCTCTGACCTCTTCCTCTAACAAACAAGTTCATGCAGACTTGTCATTTTGTCATCATCTCTGATTCATCTTGATTGCAAAGGTGGGCTGGTCGTTACGTAGGAGGGGAGATGGCGGGTTGGCGTTAGGTTTGGATGCTGCGATGAAGTCTGGTGTGGCAAATGTACCTTCAAATTCCATTAGCTCTCCAGCTCAAACACCAAACGGCCTCACGGCGGTCACCACCCATGTACATCTGCTTGTATTACATCGAAAGAGATGTCAGTCACTTCCGTTCTCGTCATTTCATTCATTCAGCTTAGCTAGCTAGGTAGCAAGCGTCTGCTAATGTGAGCTAGGAATAAGGAGCCCTGTTGACATTGCAACACTGACCATGATTAAGTGGGTTAGAATATGGTTGGACGGATGGATAGCTAGGGTTAGCGATTTTCTTTTCTTTTTTTTTCTGCAGGTAAATAATGTCATTTTCTTATATCAGGTAGCCTTGTAATTATATTGTGTGTTTCTGAAATCCTTGAGCTATACGACACAAGTATACGGTTGTATGGAGACCTTGAGAGGAAAGCCCTCTCATGAAATCCTGTTGCCGACCAAGTAGCCATATCATGTGTCTTTCAACAATAACCCGACAGATACATTTTCCTTGATGGCCAAAACAAACCGATGCAGGTTCCAGAAGACTTGTTATAATCTCCGCGATGTGCTTCCTTTGTGAAAGCGCCTTAACAGTAAGACGAGGGGCTCATTTACCACTGTAGAAGCTGTGTCAGGATTGATCAAATAAAATTACACCGATGCCATCGCAACCGTAGACTAAACACAGAGATCTGCCTACCATAGCTGTAGCGTCACATTCCATTGTGACAAAGTTGAGGATGTTTTAACGATGACTGTTTAATGCAGAATTTCTCCCCTGCAATTTTCTGTCTGTCAACATTCATTGCTTGTCCTCTGTACTAACGTGGCAAAGTAGTCCTTCCTGAGGAGATTATTCATGCCATAATGAGCCATTTTAACACTGCGTGTGTAAATCTCTCACACACTTGTTCATTTCTTCTCATTTATCACGTTTTGTTTATCTTTTGGAGCACAGAAGCGGACAGGTGCTCTCGATCCTTGGTGGCGCTATGACGCCTTCGAGTCAACGTTTATCCATTTGTCCTTAACAGCAACTGCAGCACAGTAACATAACCGCTGTGTACAACCCTGTGTGAGTGCGTGTGTGTGTGTGTGTGTGCGTGTGTTCTTACGTTTGGGGGACGGGGGGTTAGATTTCATCCTGATAGCAGGGGCAGCCATGGAGGAGGGCCAAACATATGTTCCGAGGGCCAGGAACAAAAGCACTGACACGTTAGCCTTTTCACGGAGATGACCTTTCTGCCTCTCTCCATCCCAGCCTCTCTGCCTGCCGCTGTCCTTTTGTCTGCCAGCTCGCCCCAGGCCCAGTTCAAGCCCAGCGCTAGAATTTCTCCTTGTCTCCCCAAATCTCCCTTGACTAAATGTCAGGATTACATATTTCTCTGCTCACACTGAGGGCTTTAATTAGCACCACCGTGCGTATGTGTGTGTGCGTGAGACAGTGTTCGTGTGCGTCAGTGGGTGAATAAACGTGCACACGCGCGTGCTAGTTTCCTACATGGAGGTGTGTGTCGTGTATAATTTTATACCCGTGATGTCCTGAGCAAATTTCTACACTTGACGAACCTCTAACATGGCTCACTGCAGGCTGACAGGGGAGGGAGGGAGAAAAGGTGATAAAAAGATGGAGAATCACACTTAACAGTGGTAGCATATCTGTTAATGTGTAAAAAACATCACATACACACGCACACATTAACCACAGGGTCTCATTGGAACTTCTAAGGCCACCAGAAAGAAAATCACACTGATGTCACTTTTAATCATCTTTCCAAGATAATTAAAGAGAAACTTAATACAAGATAAACGTGTTTGTGCTCAGCCAGCAGACAAAGTTTTATCAGTTGGAGCTCTCCAAGTGAGGAAACGTATGTGCAGATGTTACTCGTGTAGATTTTATGATCTTGGATTATTTATATGCCTCGATAACTCTTATTTATTGTCACATAATCTACTGTAGGTCTGGTGGTCTTAAAGAGTTCTCCAATGTTGATTTATGCTCATTTTTGTCTGGTTTACATAAGAATAATTTCTTGTATTAATGTGAGTAGAATCAGTTTTAATGCAAATGGTGATGTTGAGGATTACAGGTGCAGCAGACACGCAGTTGTGGTTCCACTTTTGGCCAGATGTGCAACACACAAGCTTTTTATTTTGATGTAATTTTTCTAAAATTTACTTTTTTTTTTTTCTGAATATTTCACAACACAGAAAACTAATAGTGCAATAACACACATTATACCATAGCAGAGAAAGGGGCATAGGGTTGTTTGTTTTTTTAAAATAAATGGGTTGGGAGTGGAGCTACACTTACATATTAGTCAACAACAAGATTTTCAGACTTTATAAAAATATGTGGCTTCATGTGGATTTTAGCCTCCATTCTGATTGTTGGCAAGTTTGGTGTAAATCACAGAATGTAAAATCCATGTGAAGTATTTCTCTGCTCAATTAGGAAAAATGCACAAGAACTGACATCAGTGATGTTGCAAACCTCTTTACTAATAGCTGAACATGCTTTCCCTATGTGCTGTTATTAGCCCACATAAAAATTTAAGACAGCCACAACCCAAAGGCTCTTGCGGCTCAGTGGCCCTGGGAAATTTTAAATGCTTTGCCATAAACTTGCTCATTCTTAGATCATCTGGTTTTCTGGAGTGACCGATCCAGTCCCAAGTGTGGCTGCACAGTAAATACAAGTCCAGTACCAAATGACAGCTAAAGAAGTCTACTTTGCTGTTTCCCCTGTATTTGAATAAGAGGCCACCATGGTTTCCAATCATATTTTGTCCCAAATTGTTTCTTTTAAAGGAGATAATTGGACGATTGGATAGAAGCTTTGCTGTCTGTGGGCTGATGTTACTTAGCGAACGATTTGAAATTTCTACATCCCACTGTGGCTGTTCACCCCATCGCAGCTTCACAGCATTATTACAAATTAACAAAACACTCTCACTACTTTGGCGGTTTACACCATTGTTGAAATTTCCAGTAAATATCAAGATTTAATCCTAATAGATATGGGAGCGTGTAGCGTGTACGTGTGTGTGTGTGTGTGTGTGTGTGTGTGTGTGAGAAGGCACATCACTTCTTTCCCCCTGTGTACTTGGTGAGGCGATGCTGGCAGTTACCCAATCCCACACGAGCGCATGCCGAGGACTGGTTCTGAACTGGTTCCCTCACTCGGGGCTAGCCTGGGACCAAACTCTGCGTCGCCTCTAATTAGGGGAGGCGCCCAGGCACAGGCATAACGAGCTGATGAATAATTAGAATTGGAAGAAATTGTGCAGCCAGGGTGGCAAATGTGGAGGGACAAGTGCTGAAAACAAGGCAAGCGGCATTAAGTCCACAGTCAGTCAAATCTGTGAAGTTGGCCAGCGGCGTTAACACTCGGCCTGTGTGAAGAGGAATAAAGCTCCAGCACTGGTGGCCAGCCAAGGCCACAGTCACGGCCCCGGGGTCGATTAAGAGAAACAAATAAGACGTGGGTGATAAATGAATCCATAAATTGCTAGCGATGAATATTAATCCTTGCATGCCCCGGCTTTGTGCTAAAGCGTGTTCACGGCACGGCAGCGCGTTGATACCGTGAGGGGAAGGCGAGACGGCACGTCACGATGTCAAGAAATGATCGACAGACGCGCGTCGCTGCGAGTGTTGTTCTAACGTCAAACGCCCGTGCTGAAGATGAATGTGTTCACTGTGATGACTTATCCAGGCTGCACACGACTTCCTGTAAGAGACTCCGGACCGTTTCCTACGAAGCCGTACATAAAATCCTCGAGTTGTAAATCTTTGAACAAAGGTTGAGATTTTCTGACAGTGATGTCGTAATAGTTTGAGAGAGAGAGTCTAAATGGTGTGTGTGTTAAGTAGTAATATTTGGAGTTGTAACACGCTGCAAATTCAAAGAAAACAAGTGCCATTTTTTTTTTTTTTTTTACATTTTTATGGTATTTCTGTTTTATTATGATAGATGCAGTAGAGAGATAGACAGATGCAAAAGGCGAGGCTCGGAATCGAACCTTCACTGCTGTACTAGGTGGTACGTCCTCTACAAGGTGATCCACTGGGGCGCCCAGTAAAGAACCTCCAACAGTATTTCACTCCTCAAGCAACAAAAGTTCTACAATTCCAATGTTCTAATCCTTAATGGTACTACTACTACCACTACTACTAATAATAAACAGTATTTCCTTATTTGTGATGATAAAGTATAATTTCACTCCTCCATGGGAACATCCAAAATTTATGTTGGTAATATTTAGTAATAAGACTTAATGCTTACTTACTTAATGCTGTAGGTTTTCTGGAAGTACATTGGAACATTACGCTTAAAACCCCTTTTTTAATGCAGCGTCATACTTCCTTGACAGCACTCGAAGGTGTCAGCTGTCAAACTTTGAACCCACGCCATCGACGCAGGTTCATCATCGTGTGCAACAATTTGACTGACACACTTACGCTCCGTCCTCTCCTCGTAAACAACTCCCTCATTATCATGCAAGGGGGTTGAGGGTGGTGTGAGAGGGGGCGAACTGTCCTCCTGGGGGACTGTGATTGGGGTAGCAGCAGGGTGGTGACGAGGACGTCCATGGGGGAGAATCCAAGGACTGTGCCCCTGATGGCCGGCGTGGCTGCCCAGCGTTAATTAGCGATGGCCTTCCCCCGTCACCAAGGTTGTTCACGTCCGTGGGTCATTTAACACGCTGCCTGCTCTCTGCTTGCTCTTTTCTCTGCCAGCTGTGCCACTTTGTCTGGCAGAGTTGAATCATGCCGCATCAGACGTGTGACTTCCGTGTTTTCAGCTAATGTTTGCTTGTCTTGCGCTGCTCGGGCGGGAACAGTCTTGATTTTTATTCTACGGTTTGAAAAGACCACGCAGCTTTTTTTCCCCTGTCATTATAATGATGAAGGTTTCTTTTCACTGGAGTTTGCCCTTGACAACCCCTCTTTCATATCTGCTGTATGAGGTTTATAAAAGCTGTTGGCAAGGGAGTTGCTTACAATAAAATATACCGTCATGAAAAATGGAATTACAATATCACAGATATAAAGATTCAATTCCTACTGAGGCAAATGTAGGATACATTTAGAGTAATGATGATAATGATCAGAGGAAGCAAAGGGGATGAGGCGGTTCGTGCGCAAGGGCAGAGGAGGGACAGTGTTCAGAAAATTACATGTGTACAAGTGGAGGCATGTTTTCAGAAAATGTTTTCTATCTTCATCATTATTCAGCATCGTCTCTGCGATTTCTCTCTCTCCGCCTGCATTCTGCATTTTGAACATAATAGTCCTATTACACATTTTGCGGATATCTGCAAACATGTGGTTAAAATAATAAGCAGTCTTTGTGCAATGTGAAGCAGAAAACAGGACCAAATCATGCAATGACAAACGCGACTTTCCCTCCTTTCCCAATCTTCCAACTCATTTGAACTTAATGCCGCTCTCCTCATTTTGATAATCATCAGCGTGCATACGGAAGTGGAGAAAGGCAGATGGGAACGTGAGGCCACGGCTCGTTAGGGCCTCCTATTACAGCATTTAGTCGTGTTCTTAATAGAAACATGCCTCAGAGCCGATGGCTTTAAAAAGGAGGGGACTTTTTCGTTTCCGTGCAGCACGTCATATCATTAACGGCCAAGGGATGGGGCTCAGAGTGTCTCACATCCCTGCTTTCCATCCCTTTTCCACATACATTAGTGTCCGCATGTCACATTTCATGTGTAGCGGAAGGGAAAACGCGTTGGTTCCCCAGCCGAATGTGGGCTAAGGGGAAAAAGCTAAGCCTTGGGCAATCAGAGCAGTGGAGAGTCGTGGCATTAATGGTGATGAGTAGTGATCACAGACTCTGGTCATTAGACTAATAAGACTGTATTTAAATTAGCAAGGGCTGTTTTTCTTTCTCTCTCCCTCTTCCCCTCCTCCAACCCCTCCTTATTTTCATGGTTATGCGTTGGAACACAGAGCCACATATTTCAATCAGAGGACCTTTGCCATCATTTCCTTAACGAAAGCACTAATTAAATGAGGCGCTCCTCTCTAATTAATAATTATTTTCCCTCTTTGGAGCGGAAGAATCAGTTTTTCCATGTTTGGCATCTTATCTTTACCTAAACTGTAATTTTTTGTATTTATTAATTATAGGAGTGGGGACTGTTTCTAGTGGATTACTGCATTAAATCTGATAAAAAACAGTGGAAAGCACTGAGGGATAAATGAAGCTTGAAAAAATAATTGATTAAACTTCCCCATTGAAAAAGGAAACATGAGATTTTGATTTTGATTTCATTCATCCATTTAATTATGAGGAAGCAGGAAAGATGTGGAGAATTAATAAGGTTACACCATTCTCTGAATAAAGATGGAAATGTTTGTTTGTTGTTTCATTTTCAACAGCATTGTTGTTGTTTACGTGGTTGAAAAAAATATTTTATTGTCCTAATCTGACTTTATTCTGAGTTTTAATATAAAATATATTCAGATATTCAGTGTCTCGTCCTTGGTTTCACAAACCTTTTTGGGGTTAAATCATGGATACATACAGTTTTTTTTTTTACAATATTTATAGTGTGAGTTTGTTGTGTACTATACACACACCGCTATACCTCATGCGATTAAGCCTTGATCCTGAAGTTCAACCATATAATAGAATGCAGATCAACCCTAATCATGAATCTTTAGTTGGATAATAGCAGTGAAGCTGTAATTTAATGGTGAATATAAAATGAAAGTTTTGAATAAAGAGAGGAAGTCTTTACGGTACCTCAGTAAATGTATTTTATGCTCTGTACTCCTACGCCAAATGCCTTAACCGTCCAAAACATCCACAGTAGGATTAAGGCCTGATTTCACACCCATATTTGTGGTTTCCGGACTCAAATTTCAGCTGGATCAGCTGGTGTGGAGTGAGTTGGTAGCAACATTCTGACTGTGCTGACTGTCAGCCTGTTGAACACATTTCTGGCTTGTAAGATATTTCGATAAAATATTTGACATTTTTTGTCCTTTTGCCGATCAAACCATGATGTGTAAAGAGAAGTAAGCTGGTGTGTTGATGGTGTGGCGTGGACAAAGAGGGCTAAATCTAAAAAGAGCATTGTGGTCCGGGCCTTCTGCCTGTCTTTACTGGATCCATGGAGAGTATGACACCTACTTGTAGAAGAGCTTCTTCTATGTATGTGATGCTCGCTGTAGTGTTTTGTATCGACTTTGTTAACAAAAGGAACACAATTCAGTCAATACATTTGTCAGCACAGTAATGGTGGATAATTTACCGTAAACATGCAGGGATAGAGGCTGACAAAAACAGAATCTAATAACACGTCAACGTATGCCCCGCCCAAACAAAAAGATACAGTTTGGAGATGATATTTATCTTGTCTGCGATCCCATCAGATTCCATTATGGCTCATAATGCCACACGTGAGCCGTGTTACTCCAGGTACTAGGAGCATAAAGGTCTCCGCGGTCCGTCTGCGTGTAGGCGGCGTGTCCTGCGTGTACGGTGATCACGGCCGACATGTCCCCCGGCTACGGTCTGATCAGCGGGGTGCCTGCAGTGATGGTGTGGATTATCAGCTGCATATTGTGGGCCAGTTTCAGAACCTCAACCTGCTTTACAGATGAGCAGGCACATGCCGCACCCCGAGCCCCGCTCGGTGACGCTTCGGGCCCTGGTGTGATTTTGCAGGCTGACAATGACCCCGACACGGATGGGGTCGACACTCTGTCGTGGAGGGACGGTTGCTACTGGGTGTCTGCCTTCCTCTGTCCCGTTCAGCTCTGTGGTGACCTTGCGGGACTGCTCTGCCCACTGGGGAGAGCAGGGGAAGGGGAAGTTGAGGGTCACGATCCCTGCGGTGCACGTGTTGGGCCCAGATGCTAACGCGGCCTGACGAGGGTCTATTGGAAACATATTCTCCAGGCCCTCACCACTTTAGCCCGCTCTTTCTCTCTTTTCCTCTGACCTGATGGAGCTGAACAGCAATAGCTGACCTTTTTCCCTGACACTGAATTGTTCCGCCCAGCACCATGGGATCACTGTTTACGCACCCCTGGCTAAACCCACGGGGAGGAAAGTGTGCTGCCTACACTGAGCGCACACACACTCACACAGATACACACACACACACGCACAGTACTTCCACCAACTCAACTATCTCAATGTGAGCACTCTTTTCTGTGTGAGTCCTTTGTTTCAGCAAACTGTTATTGTGCAAGTTCACCCTGGAGATGAGTGTAGGAAAATGTCTGAGTACATAATCAACAATGTGTTATTGTGTTGAATCAACGGGGAATCCTTGTATATTCTCCATCTGACACATGCTCAGGTTTTTATGTGCTGGAACTTTTTCTTCGTCATATTCATATTAGGACCAGATACCGTGTGTACAGCAGATGTGTTCCATTGTTTGGATTGTGTGTCCCCAAAAGCCCACATTAGAAGTTCTTTTGTGCTTTTGTTTGTTTGTTAGGAAGCTCACAAGACAAGAGGATCTCCATCAAAGGGGCGAAGGGGAGAGAATGGACAAAGTCGAGTGTGCGTGATGCGCCGTTCTGTAATCTTACATCTGGAATGTGTAAATCAAGAGTCTGTATATGCTCAACTATGCAGCTCTGACAGATTTATACAGCGTGAGCTTGTGTTTCGAGGGCTCCAGAGGCAAAGAAAATGTAAACTTTTGAGACAGTTTATCACAGGAACCACTGTTGTTTCAAAGGCGGATGATCATAACCTCTATGGGTGAGAGATCGGCTGTGTTCCGGGTTTCAGATTTATCTTTACAAATAAGAGTAATTTTGGGGAGACGTAAGCTAACTTTTAATCTATACATTGTGGCCTCAACAGCATTATAAGAGAGGTCAAGGAGAAGCTCTTGTACCTAAGACAGTGAAGTATGGTTTTACCACATTATTCTATCCAACATACTCGGCTCTTACACTTAAACATGTTAATAAACGGAAATCTCACAGTATGTGAAGAAGTGATCGGGAGGCAAAGGTCTATTCTTATATATAAATATACATATACAAATGTGAAATACAAATATGCAAAATTTGAGATGCAACATTTCCAATTTATCTCTAATTTGGAGTACCATTTTTCTAGATCAGTTGAATTTTACACATTGTGCAGCGATACTAAATCTCAGCACCAAAACAGCTGAAATCAATAAGTTTATATTTTATGTTCAATCTGTGTGTTGATGAATGTTTAGAAATGTCTGATGAAATTGGTGCAGTAAGACGGATGTGGGGATAGATAGAGGGATGTCCCTCACATAAGTTGTGACCTAAAAATGGAAATGCTCATGTAAAGTACTAATACTGTATGTAAAAATGTCAGTCAAGAACTTCACGTCTGCAGTTCGTTGGCACGCACACAGGTGTTGCTGTAAAACAAACAAAGAGATATTCTGTCATTTTTTCTAACTTTTCAAACAGTTTTCAGGCCGGTCCCACTTTTTCTCTTTTCTTGCTCAAGTTCGCGGTCGGACTTTAAACGGTGCGTGCGTCATGTTAGTGTCAGGGTTGGGGCGATTGAATGGCAGCGGCAGGGGAGCTGACATCTAACATGAAGGTTAAGTGACAGGCGGGGCACAATAAGGTCAGCATCGGCGTGTCACCCTTCCAGACCTCTCAGGAACAGAGCGGCGGGAACAGGGCCAGTCAACTGCTTACAGATGTGTCCGGACGCATGTTTCACTGACAAACACGAGGCGGGCGCTGCTCTCTGATGGAGCCACCGGTCACTTCTAATCTGCATCTCAGTGGGAGAGAGAACTGCAGCACTCCGCTCAGGAGCAGAGCGTGTGTAATGTCAGACGCCCGCCCTGACCGACCGTGGCACGTGACCAGGTTTTTGGACGAAGCTCCTGATGCCACGCGGAATGATGGAATGCTTCAATCTTAGCTTCTGACTGGTTTCAGAAGTGTCATTGTTTTGATATTACAGATGATAATACACCGCAGCATCATTCAAACATTTTGTAATTAACAATGGTAATTATGCACGAGGCAAACAAATTAAATTTTCAATACTTTTCAGTCTTTATTCATATTCTGGTCCTTTTTTATCACACTACGAATAGGTCTTGGTGGTTACCTGGGTCATAGGTTAATGTCAAATACAACTGGTGGTGCAGTCGTTAGGCCTGTTGTGTCACAGCCAGACGGTCCTGTGTTTAAATCCCTGTGCCAGCCCTGGTCAGAGATGTGTTCCTCACCTGGTGGTGGTTTTCAGTAAAAGCTTTTCCATGAATACATCTTACTCACACTTCTTCTATAATTACAGTACAGACGGGAAAGAAACTGGAGTAGAGTAAACATATGTATATATGCAACGAGAAACATAAACATAAACACAAACACTATTCAATTCCATTCAGCCAGGCGTGATGCTGACATGTCTTATTATTTCAGCTCTATAAACTACAAAGGTTGTTTGTCTTCTGCCAGAATAATTTCAGGTGTTATGACACCACACTTACCCATCATAAAACTGAACTTTCACACCCTCAGATGAGTGTGTCTGCATGTTAAGGTGTGGGACTCATTTGTGTATTTCACACGAGGGTGTACAGTAAAATCAGACAGTCAAAGTACATGCAGTGTTAGATTTTGCACAAAGGTTGAACATCTTAATTGCATTTATTATTTATAGTATCATTTTAATTATTATCATTAACCGTTCCAATGATGTTGCCAAAGATGTTAACATAAAATGTTCAAGGACGTTGTTATCTTTATAGTCAGGTTTTCTCTATAAATTTTTTAAAATGTGATGTAATGTTTGCATATCCCTGATCTGCTGACATCCGCTGCAGTTGGCAGGAAGCAATCAGATCATATTTTCAGGGAAGTGGGTGATCATTTAAATGAAGGGAGACACCAAACTACATCCAAGGTACACACTGAGGTCATGTGGTGGACAGGTATGACTGGAAAGGTCTGGAAAGACAGGAAGGACGATGAAAACCACAAGACAGGGAGGTGAATGAGGTCCAGTCTTAGATGTGACAAATGGAGGCGTTAGGTCTTCCCCGGGTTATTATGATCTGTCATTCCATAAAGACAGCCTGCTGGCTTCCAGCGGCGGCAACATCAAACTCTCCACCCTGTGAGGTTTCAGAGGAGGGGAGAGAAAAGACGAGCGGCTCTTCTCCTCCTGTCAAAATGATGCAAGTGTTGGTGAAAGGCAGAGGGTTAACAAGTTGGCCACGGTCCCCGCCCGTGCTGTGTGTACATACACACATATAAGCAAACACTCGCATACACAATAACATACACCCAGTAACAGCTGCCCAGAACGGTGAAAGCATTGCATAGTGTATTGATGAACCCCCACCCCAAGCCTTCTCAGGCCACTTTAGACAATGAAGACAACAGTGTGTAAGCGGTAACCTTGGTCCGGAAAGGAAATGAAGAGTAGTTTCTAGTTGTATGTGTGAGTGGGTGCGCGTGCGTGCGCGTGTGTGTGCGCGTTTTGCATGGGTCTGAAAACACAAAGGTGAGTCTTGAGATTGCGGCACTGAAAAGGGAAAAATGAATATCTGTCAATATTTTCTGTCTCTGTCATCGTCTCGATTTTTTTTTTTTTTTTTTTTCTTTTTCACCGTTCCAGGTCTTGTTTTTGCCTGATTGTGTGCACCTATTGATTGACAACTGGCTCCAGAGCCACTCAGGCCTCTTAAAATACCAGGCCGGGGCTTCAGGTTTCAGGCCCCGGCCTCGGGCCCCGCTATTGTCTGCGTCTGGAAGGCTGGCTCCATTAGAGCCCAGCCCAGTCAGTCCCATTCAGCCTGCCTGCTTTGTGTACCTCCACCTCAGCCGCCCGCCTGCTACCCACAGGGCCCCGGCTAGGTGGGGCTGACAGGGTGTCAACACTGACAGGAACATGGCAGTTAGGAAGAGAGACAGGTAGACAGCACACAGGCCGAGGCGCCTATCATGGCAGCCATTCTCAAGAGTCTTTCCTTTCTGAAGCTCATCTTTTGTCCCCCATGGTGTTGGCATTCTGTGCTGCTCGTTACGGCTTCACAGGTTGGCCAGCTGGGGAGTTTGCTGAGAGCACGATGGCTATCACTCCGAGAGCGTGAATGGCAAGAGCTCACGTTACGCCGACTTCCCACAAGCTGACGGCTTATTTTGTGGATGCCATTCAGTGTACGCATTGTTATACATTTGAATCCACGCAGCCATTGTGAGCGATGACATTTTAGCCAATACATACGTACACATTTGAACAAATAATTAATGCACTCTCATGGTGTTATTGTCAAAGCCCGTCTCACGTTCACACACACTTTGAAAGCATTTTAAGGTAGGAGACAAAATGATTTATGATTGCCGACGTAGACATTTCAGATAAACATATTTAAGTTTTTGACCTCCTACATTCATCTAATGGCTGCAGTTAATTTATAGACTCAGATTTTAAACCACACTATTTTGCTTAGTGCTGGTAAAAATCTTGTATCGTAGCCTCTTGTAATTCTTCTGGAAGACGTTTCAACTGATCCGGAAGCTCGTAGAGTGGAAAACATCTTTTAAAATCTTCTCAGATGTCCAAATATGAAACTTTGTATTTAACAGTTGTATCATTTTATTCCAAAAGTGGAAAAAAGATTATTTTCTCCTTTACTTTGCTGTTCACCCTGATTGTTATTTTCAAAGGAAGACTTTGTTGTGCCTATTTTCATTGTGGTATCTTCCTCGCATCTGAGTGCATCTGCTAACAACGTGTGCCAACAATGTAGTGACAACAGTGAGCTTACACACATGCGTTCTTTCATGTGAGTTGAACATGTCATCTCAGCCCTCTGGCCTACCTGACATTTTAATCAGGCTGAGTTGTTGCAGTGCCACATCCTCTTAGCCAAAAGTCTCATCCAGAGAATGCATGTAATGAAATTTGCCCTAAATTATGGACATCAGGCCGGAGGTCCAAAAGGTTAAGAGGAGCACAGGGTCAGGTCCCATATAATGCTCTCTGGGCAGAATTAAAAGGGAAAGGCTTCCTTTGTCCAGGCTGCCCTGCAGGTCAAGGAGGTCGGGAGGTCAGTGTCAGGGGGAAGGCCCGGCTCTTCCACCCTTAAATGCTGCAGCCTCCCCCTCCAAAAAAAAATCGAAAACACCTCCCTAAAAATTAGTGTTGTTTTTTTTACGGTCAGGGTTCAGCCGGGGGCAAGTTGACGTGATTTGGCGAGCCTTAATCGGGAGAAGAGGGAGTCCATCTCTGGAAATACACACACTTCTAAGGTCAGAGGACAAAGCTGGGACCGGTGACATTATTGTCGGCCTCCACGCGCGGTTGCGTATGAATCTAGATGACGCAGGGACGCAAATTGGATTCACGTCAGACCTTCTGCTTATTGATAAAGATGACAGATGCTCGCACAGTCGTGGCCCACCGGATTCGGACGTTAACGCGGTTAACTGCTATTTGCTCATAGTGCTATTATTCTAAATAGCATTATGGTGGGATGTGTGGCTGCTAGAGATGCCGGTGTGGCACTGGTGTGTCTGTGCGTGCAGGTTTTATGTCTGAACTGGAAGCTGCTGGTTCCAATATTGAATGGGCCCATACGCCAAATGGAAACAGTGGCAGCTGATTGAGACAAATGGTGCCTGGGGTCTTCACTGAGAGTAAACATGAATACACTCTATAATGATATCATGCTGGATAAATACCACATTAGGGCTTTGGTTGCCTGCACGGACAAACTGAAGTGCTGCTTAAATGGATAGGTAATAGAGAATCAAAGACAAACAGATACGGCGTAATTACCGCTGAATTTATTGAAGAATGTAAAATATAAACTTGTTTTGCAGACTTGCAAATCAACAAAAACTACGCAACTATCAGATCAAATAGTCTGCGTCTGGCCGCGTGTCTTGGGGGCTGATTGAGAGATGTCTGCCTTATTTACGTGAAGTGACCCATGGGCTCTCTGTCTCTCTCTCTCTCTGTCTCTCTCTCTCTCTCTCTCTCCCCGTCTGTCTGCCTCCGTCTTATCTGACTAACTGAGCTTGTTGGCCGTACCTGAGTTGGTTAGTCATGCTCTCCAGGCGTCACTAAGACAGTTTCTGGGATGCCCATAAATCAGTTGATAGGCTCCGCTATCAGCGTGTGACACATTCAACATCTAAGCAATGTTTAATGGCCTGCTATAAACATTTATGAGTATTCCTTTTCTGTGCAACTCTAAGCTGAAGTGTCGCTATCATCCCCTCCTTATCGTGCACGCCGTGTCACGGATTCAGTCAATGGAGACGAAATACTGTTTTGTTCACCTGACTGTCCGGGCCTTCACTACCTGTTGGATAAGATAAATGTTTTTCCAGTGAGTTTTGATATTGATTAGCTGGGCGATTGTGTAGTTGTTCTAGGTCAAAAGGCGAGAAAATAGAAAAGTGTGAAAATGACACTTTGAATCATCATCAGCAGAGATTTGCCAGTTCGTTCGCCCTCAGTCTGGGAGATATGAAATCCTTAATGAGATCAGTTTTTACACCGCACCCACTCTGTAAGCACTTCATGCAGACCTGGGTGTGGAGGAAAGACTTGGGTGATGTGGAATTATGGCTTTTGATGCTATAAAACGAGCTTCTTAAGGTAATATTTCCATCACAATCTGCAATAAAAACTCTAAATCATAAAGTTCAGCGAAGCACTGAGATTGTACCAAATGTTTTTTTTGTTTGTTTTTTTTTAAGTTATTTTTTGTGACATCCAGGCATGTGATATTTGCATTTTTACAACTGAGCAAACCATGTCTCAAGATATCGACTCAGAAATTGTTGGATTTCCTTTTCAAAGCTTGAATCTTAGCTTTGTTTTTGCGCAATTATAATAATGAATTGTAGACGTTTCCAACAGATTTTTAAAAAGCAAAAGACTCGTGAACTTACTAATGAAATCCTGAACAACCAGCTTTGTAAAATCATGTAGGTATTTGTGTATTCCTGACAGAATAATAATGAGTCAATCATATCAATCAATCAATCAATCTTATCATTTAACTCAAGCAACCTATTCTTCACAATTTTAGTACAAATTTTACTTTTTCCTAAAGTAGAATTTTGAATGGAAACCTTTAAACTCACTCTGCTTAATTAGAGGCATTAGAGGGATTATTTGTCCATCACTCCATAACAAAGCCTCAGACCCACTGACTCACACACACCTCGTGACACAAGGCTACAAAGTAATCAGGGATCGTTTTATTACACGATAAAGCAATCGCACAGCTCGGTGACCACTGAGTTAAGCAGCAATTTGCGGTGGAAACCACTGAGGTCTCATGTCATCATGTCCGCCTTCACCTTAAAAGACCTTTCTGGAGGTATTTAATGAATAGGGCTGTTGATTTACAATGAAACACAGCAAAATCAGATAAGGGGCATTTTGTTGCGTCAGTGTGGTCTGTGGCCCGAAATGTGGTGAAGAGAGATGACCAAAAACGCAACAGGTGAAGGGTCCAATGTCTTATACAGTGGACGAAAGAGAGAGAGGAGAAAAAATGATAAGACACTGTCATCGTCAACCTTTTTTTTTTTCTTTTTTTTAGATAAGATGTATCTCTAAAAAGACACTTTTGTAAAATTGTCTCTTTAATGTAATCCGGTTACCGTACCTGGCACTGTACAGTACAGTGGTGACTGAAGTTGTGATACTGCAGATCGAAGGTGTTGTGGTGAGGCGGGTGTGAGTATGTGGGTTTAATTAGAGCGTCAACACCAGCACGCTGCACAGTCCAGCTGATAAGGAGAGCAGACAGATGACAGGAGGTGTGCGAGGCCGGTGGAGACAGTCTTATCTCAGGGCAGAGAGAGACTGCAGCCGCCCGACTTCCTCAAGCCAAATAGGGAGGGGTCCAGGATCGGGGATGGAGGGAGACACATGGTGATAGCGTAATTACCTGTGAGTCATCGCTGCCTTCTTCTCAGAAAATCAAACCACACTGGCACGTTTCATCTGGGTGTCAAAGGTCCGTTTAGTTACCTACAAGGTCTCAGTGCCACCTTGTGTTACCGGGACGTCTCTTTGTTTGTTTGCTGTTGTTGGAAATCCTCCAAACGTGACGGAGGACTTGTTTGGACACGCTTCGCGCCGAAGTGCTGAGCGGTGTTGATTTTGGAGGAAAAACCCTTTCATGCATTTTAACAAAGATGTCATCCGCTGTTTTATGAGGGAGAAAAAAAACAATATTTTCCCATTTCTGTTGAAAACATATTTACATAGATTCGCTTCATCCACAATTCCATTTTTTAATTCTCGGTCATCGGGCCGATCTCAGGTGGATAAACGATTAACGTGGGAGGATGGGGCAGAAGATAATTGAAAAGAAAGGCGAGACAGATGGACGCAGCGCTCAGACTGTTTTTATCTATTCTGGAGGAAAGGCCTCAGATGAAGTGTGGGTAAATGGATGACCGTCTATTTCTGTTTGTGTATGCTAACATTTATGGGGGTATTAAGCCCGTGAGTGAGATATCCATAAAAGAGAACAAAAATCCATATAGTGCTGCTGCCGCTACTATGGCTGAGAGTGTGTGTGGGTGTGTGACTGCGTGTGTGTGTGTGTGTGAGGCTCTGGCTCCTAGCTGTCTGCGCCTTGCTCCCCGCCGCTCACTGCACACCACATTATTTTTAACCCGCTGCCTCCGAGAGGAAGCAGGAGACGCTTGGGCCTCTGAAGTCCAGCACAATGAGGAGTAAGCTTACACACATACGCAGTTGCAGACTCACACACACGTGCATTTAGAAAACACCTAGAAGCACACACCAACTTTTGTCATCTACTGACAGGCGCACGCCATGGTATTTGCGCACATGCACGTACACACGGACAGCCCAATCACCTTATTGTCTGCGGCTGCACGCTCTCCTGCAGCACTTACCTTCAGCACCAGACATCCTTCCACCCCTCCTTGGGCGCACACACACGCACACACACACGCAGACACAGACAACCGCCCTTACCTTGTGCCCCACCATGGCGCTAGCTGTCCCCGTTGACCCAGATCCAGCAGGTCACCCTGGGTCAGTGGGCTGTAAATGAACTGCTACTAATTACAGTAAACATGACCACGTCAGAGTGTGTGTGCCAGCGTGTGCGTTTGCAAGCAGGCATACGAGTGGTGAAACTGGACAAGCTTAATTCACGGAAAGGGAGGTCCACATCATCAGCCCCAAGCGGCAATCAGGAGTGTTTAATTGTTCGTGCTGATGGTCTCGGGTGGGTGTGTTTAGGTTTGAAGCTCTGGCCTCTCATCTATTTTCTCACTTCCTCTTATAGAACACTTCATCATCTCCATAGTGATTGGTGTTTGGATTTTGGGAGCCGTGGGCAAAGTAGCGGTAACATGAATAAATAGACCGGATCCAGTTTCCACACCCTAATCTATCCGTATGCGTGTTTCGTGTATGGGTGATGTCACCCTAAAATATTTTGATGAAAGCAGCGAGCCACCTGTTGATTTGGTCTCTGATTGCACGATTCTTTCTCTTCTTCAGCTGCCGTCTCACATGACTCCACGCTGTCTAATTGACTCCCCTCTCTGTAACTCACCCAATCAAACGCTCCCATGATGCTTCACTAGGAGAGCGACCGACTGACTGAGTGGTGCCTCGTAAGTGTTTAACCTCCTGCAGACGAGACGCATGCACACACACAAGCGTGCGCACACACCAACCCAATCACTCAGTCAGAGCAGAAAATCTGATTGACTCAGCCTCTAAAGTCAGTGCCATTGAAATCAGATTACAGATGAGGGAGTCCACATTTTCCAGAGTACCGCATTCACCACAAACGCTTTGGCCTTGAAAACATACACCTCTTCCTTTCTGTCTGTCCTGTGCTCTCTCTGACACACACACACACACACACACACACACACACATTCATGCATGTCCGCACACATACGCTCGAAGGGAAAAGTGATCAACAGGGAAAGTGATGGCTGGGGGAAAACTGAAGGTAATTAGGTCCAGCCCTCCTTGTCTGAATCGATGAGATGAGGGGTCGCAGGCCCATCTCACGTTCCACTTCCCCGTCAGACCCTTTCCGTTTCTTTATCAACTCCTACGTACACACAGCTGACCAGAGCACTTTCGGCCGATTGTGGCATGGCGGTTAAAAAGGACCAAAAGCGTTAATCGATGTTCAATTTTCGCACGGGTGTAAAAAGTTTGGTCATTCTCGTGCTCTCTTGTGCCAGCCCTCACTTGTCTCCACGAGGGCCGATGTTGACATCCTGCTTCACAGCCTGTCCAGCCGCCACAGTGCGTAGCCAGACGCCCTGAAAGTGTCTGCCTCATTGTTCTCCCACTTGAAAGTCAGCAAAGCTTTGTCAGCGTCCTCTCGTGTGCTCCTTTATCGTATTCACACGCTGTGCTTTATTTTTAGACCATCCGACCTCATTCCCTTTGTTCCGGCAATTCTTGAGCAATCTTTCAGGACCCCCCCCCCC
>OMNV01005087.1:49106-70658 GCA_900303265.1 Brotula barbata | reverse complement strand
CTTCCTCTCCCCTCCCCCCCCCCCCCCCCCCCCCCCTCGCTCGCTCTCTCTCTCTCTCTCTCTCTCTCTCTCTCTCTCTCTCTCAGCAGTAAAGGTACACCAGCCTGGATGACATTTCCAAAGACAGCAGGCCACTGATTAGAAAATGGTCTGCACTGAAACAACAGCCTCTGATCTTTATCAAAGTTTAACATCCTCTCTCTCTCTCTCTCTCTCTCTCTCTCTCTTTCTTTCTCTCTCTCTCTCTCTCACTCTCTCTCTCTAAACTGTGCTATCTATCCGTCTCGGAGTCCTGTCTCTCTTGGGAGCCAACTATAAGTACTCCATCAGGCAAACCGCATTAGTGTAATTTCGTCCCAGGAAATTAGCAGAGCAGAGCGGCGCCAATTAGAAGTCAATAGCTGGCTTTATTAATCGAGCTAGCCATCGCACTTGATTAGATTAGGCTGGGCCTGAGCTCTGTTTGTGTGTGCGTGCGTGTTTATTCATCTGTGAGTTTGTGCCTGTCAGTATGCTGCTTGTGCATCCTTGCCTCTGTGTGCGTGCGTGCGTGCGTGCGTGTGTGTGTGTGTGTGTGCGTGTTTGGCCTCGTGCAGAGAGCGGCAGGTGCTGCTGACTTGCTGATCCTGTCTCATTGTGACTGTCTGCGGCTCAGTCAGAGCTCAGTAATATGTTAATATTGACCCTCTTCGACTGGAGGCACTCTTCGAAGACCCACGGCAGAGAGGGCCGGCGCTCGACGCATCGCTGGGAAGGGAGACAAACCAGTCAATTAGATCAAACGCATCAAACGGATTTATTCAATTTCATATAAGCTTTGTAGTCACATATCAGCAATTATAGGCCCACGCCGCAGAGTGTAAACGATGACAAATTCATTTCACCGTGTGACGTGCGTGCGATGTAAAAGTTCAAAGTGTGTCCACTAGGGGAAGATCCGAGCTGAATCCTGGCTTCCAATTTTTCGCAGCACGGTTTGGTTGTTGTCGTCTGCCTGTCACTTCTTCTTTGACTACATCCACACCAAGATGGATAAATCTGAAAGCACCATATTAGTGTCAAAGTTTTTGTAGTTCAAAGCTTTGGCGGCTTCATTCTCTCTTCTGTCCAAGCATAAATACTTCAAAATATATACTGTATATATTCCCGAGCATATCCCATTTGCAAATCCTCTATGTACAGATTAAAGTGAGAATAGCCTCTGTTGTTTCACTCCCACCCATATGTGTAATCTGCGAATTTGACCTAATCTTTCCTGATCCAGTGCGTCTGATGGCTAACACCTGTTCCTGAACGAGGGAACGTGATGTCACCGGGGTTACACGCAGCAAATAGGATTTTCAGCGAAAAGCGCAGGTTTTGTGTCGTTTTCTGTTAATCTGCGTATAGATCAAACAGCGCTGTGTGTTTTTCTGTGTCACTCTGTTTATCGATCTGTCAGTCTTTTGTCTTTCATTTTGGCAGCTCTCTCCCTCTCTCTCTCGCTCTTAAAACAAATCTTTGGAAAAGACTGGAAAAGAGCCCAGCTCTAACCAAACACAGCAGCGAAGTTACGCGTACGCAAATTATGCGTTTAAGGAAGGGAACGGAAATATCTACTGGAGTGACAACATTGTAATTTTCCTTTAAACACGCGTCTCTTTGCAGAGGTAAAAGATCTAATCACGGCCCAGTTCACCACCGACGCTGAGCGGAGGAACCCGAGTGTTGAATTTCCATCTGAAAACACTTGGAAATCCAAGGCCCCCGCGTCTCTCTGCAACATGGAGTTATGGAACCACAAAATGCTCAACACAACCAAACCACAGAAACCCCATTGCCCCTTAATACACCCATACACACACACATGCACCACCGCTAATTCTGGAAGCTTTTGGTGTCATTATTTGGCGAAAACTTTCTGCAATCTGCCCTGAAAGATGATTAAATTAGTCTTCTTACAGCAATGCAAGACATCTCTGTGTCCAGCCACAGACGTGCCCGCATAGCTGAGTCCCCAAACAGCACAGGCTTCATTGGCGCAGAAAGGACAGCTCCCCCTGGGCCACGTCTGTAAGCCTGGTGGCTAAGTTGCTCTGACAGCTACATGCTTTAACAGATGCAGTTCCCGTCCGCCCAAACCCAGTCAGAGAAACGGCCTCTTAGGGGGCACAGTGAGCCAAAGAGACCCGGTCTGGTCATAGCTGCATGGTTTAGGGGGTAGCAGGAGGAGAGGGCTCGGTTATCTAGCTTATTAACGCTAGCTGCTGGACAGAGGATGTCCACTGTTATTGGGCTCATGTAGAGCATGACTGGTGACCTCACTGACGATAAGGCTCAGCAGGAACCAGGCTGCAGGCCCGTATCAGTAAGGTCACGAGTTCATCCGATTTAGTCATCCCATTTGGAAAACTAAGTTTCAGAAAGTTCATCATCGTAGTCATGAACATGCAGAGGAAAAATTTAAAAGTTTGATGCTAAGAAGTCAATGTTGAATTCATATTTGCTTTGTGAATTGAGAAGCATTTGCTTTTATTATTAGGTTACAATATTTAGTTGAGAAATTAATTTCAAGGTTAAAATCTTCATGCACTGACGGTGTCATCTCCATGGATGTTGTCAAAACTTTCCCACGATGGTAGGGATTCTGTGGGTGTGAAAATCCTGGAAAAGTCTTGCAAGTAGAAAGTGTATTTTCCAGGGGTGGAAATGTTTTGGAAAATGACGAAAGTTTAAAAAAGTTATGGAGATGCCACAGAACTTTACAGTCTCTTTAATCCTAGAGTTTGATACCTTTTCAATTTCTGTCACCCTCAAACTCAGTCCGTCCTTCCTCTCTGAACTGTCTGAACTTCTCACAATAGCTTCATCTTCCTCCCCACGTCTACTGCTGCTTGGCGATGTATCACACACACATTGAAAATTTCAAACAATAGTACATTTTCATCTGAATTCATCACTCTACTGGACAATTTCAGTCACACTTCACATCCCTTCCCCGCCCGTGTCAAAGGCCATATCCTCCACCTAGTCTGCTCTGTCAAGCTGCCAGTACTCAGCATCCATCCGTCCCCATTACCCCTGTCAGATCATAATCTCATCCAGTTCAATAATCCCCCCCCAACCCCGCACCCTCAACTCCTCTGAGTCTGTAACACAAAATCTATTGATCCCCTTCAACTCTCAGACCTGCTCTCTTATCTTCCCAGCATTCACCTCACCTGATGACCTCGCCAACAGCCTCAGCACCATATTCTCTGCCTCGCTCGATGCACCGCCCCCCTTCAAAACAAAAACCGACTCCTTCATCATCTCTGCACCCAAGTACACACCTGAGCTCTGCAAAATGAAACAGACCGGCCACCAACTGGAACAACCCGCCAAGGAAACGCCACTCATACGGGAACGCTTACATCCTCATCCTCCCTGACGTGAGCGTAGCCTTCGATACCATGAGTCATAACATCCCGCTCACCAGACTCGAGGACCTTGGTATTGAAGGCACTGCACTCTTCTGGCTCCGGTCCGACCTCTCCAACAGTTCACATTTCATTTTACTTCACAATCGTGCTCCACAAGGTGTTCCCCAAGACTCCGGATCGGCCCACTCCTACGTCCTCGCCTTCAGTCAGATCATTATTCTCATTTCAATCTGGATGTCCACCGTTATAATGACAACACTCAGATTTATACCCTTCCCCGCCCCACACACACACACACACACACACAACCCACCCATTTCTCACACTAATTCTGGCCTTTCTGCAATAAAAGTCTGGATGCATAAACTTTCCTCAAAATCAACACTTACAAAACTGTCCACCCTCAGCAGAATCAACAACTTTACACCCACGGTCCACATACGTGCAACCTTGGTGTGATCCCTGACTCCACCCTCTCCTTTGAGACCCAAATCCAAATTGTCAATTCCTCCTTCTATCACCTTTGCAGTATTGCAGCGATCCGGCCCTCCCTCACACGACCTGCAGCTGAAACGTTGATCCATGGCTTCATTTAGTCCCGCCTTCGTCTTCGTGTCCATCAACTAACTCCAACTGGTCCAACATGCCAGCACATGACTTCTAACTCCTCCAAATCCTGGCATCACATCACCCCGGTCCTTCCTGTCTCCCACCAATCTATCAAACTATAGAAATATGAAAGTAAACTGTAAAATCCTCTTCTTGACCGGCGATGCCCCCTCCTCTCCTGTATCTCACCGACCTCCTCTCCTCCCACCCGCCCTTTCGGTCCATCAGATCCACCTCATCCGCCCTTCTCTCCACCCTCACAGCTTTGTTGACAGAGATTTTTCCAGGACAGCTCCCAGGCTCTGGAACTCCCTCCCCCACGACAACAGAGACTCAGAGTCCCTCACAGTTTTCCCGACTCTTCACCATCGCCCTCTTTTAGCTCTCCCTACATTCGTCCTTGTGTCTCTGTGTCTCGTTTGTCTGTTGTACGTCTCACTGTCACCGCCTGTTAGTGTTTAGCAACTTTCTAGAAAAGCACAACAGACGTTCCAAGTATTGTTATTATTATTGGACAGTATTCAGGTGAATGTTGATATATTTAGTTTAACTTGATATTATCACTATCCATTTCCTTTTTCTTTCTTTTGATTGTTAATCTTATTTTTTGTTTTTGCTACCAACACCTGCAAGCTTTATGTTCTATATTTGGAGAAGTATGAATAAAAAAGAAACAAGTTGTATCTGCCAGATTTTCTGCTTTCAGGTAGGCTGAAGGACAGATTAAGTAAATACCAGGTTTACCCACAACATTTTATTATGAGTGTAATTTAATCCATAAATTAATTGGCAATCATAGCAAACCTATATTTTCTGTAATCTATATATTCTCTGGATTTTCGAGTAGTGAAACAAGTGGCACAAAGTAGAAATAATAAAATAGTGTATCCTAAATACTACAATACTTAAATAAGTAACCCCAAAATGCACTCAAGCGCAATATTTGAGTAAATGTATTCAGTTACTTTCCACCCCTGTGTGTAATTTCTTGGACTCTGCCCACCCTGTGAATCTGTTGTACTGAGACGGCCCTGTCAGTGCTGGATTAAAAGACATGTGCCAAAACCTATGAGAATCTACTGGAACAGCAATCAATTGTGTACCAAGTTACTTTGTGAAGTGTGGCGGCCTTACACCCCACCTACAGATCGGCTTACCGGGCACTTCCATCTCAAATCTAATCACAGAAGCAACAATAGCTGTAAAGGGAAACAAAAGCAAGAGGCATTTCATATTCATCTCCCTTGTGTCAGGTGGACTAAGTGCCAGCAGGACTGAAAGGAGCTGGCGAGGAAGCAGGTGATGTTGCTGACTGCGGAACAGTCTTAGGTTACCAAGTAAAGCTGAAAACATTGATCAGCACGGTCACAGGGGAATTGTAAGCGGGCTGTCTGAAGACAGAATTTAAATGTTTCTGACAGGGGGAAGTGAAAGAATGACGAAGGATTCGCAAAATGATTGAAAGTCTCTCCTAACGGCACGGCCTGTGAAAGCATCGTTGTCTGACTTGGGGGGAAAAAAACATCGCAAAACTAGAAAGTGGTGTTTCTGGAACGGTGGCAGGGCATTTGCGTTGTGGTTGATAAGGCGAGGAAGAGGGAGCGGGATTGACGAAGAATAGTTAGAAATGTTGAAATCCTGACATTAAAATGTACAAACGGCAGAGAAGATGAATAATCCCAAAGAAAAAAGGAGCACAACCTGCAGTTATTAAAAAACTATCAAAGAAATCAGAAATAGGAAAGTTCAAATAAATGTGAATGTCTTAAAGTACAAAAGATGTGAAAAATATCAAAAAATCCAATTAAGTTTTGAATTTCCAATTTAGTTTTAAATTTGGAGGCTGAAGTTTGCAGGCGTAGTCGAGATCTGAATAATCTCTACTGAATTAAGGAATGTTTTATTTTCTAAAGTCGGTAGCTGTTGGTGAAGTGAGGCCATTTTATAATATTATTCACATATAATATGACGATCAGAAATGAATCATACAGGCTTGAGATTTCTCATTTTTAGACTTCTTCCTCTCGTGCTGTTATCACGCATCGCCATCGCAAACACACTCTGAAATGAAAGCAAAGCATCAATTTGAAAATCGCAAATAATTTCCCATAACGGTAAACTACTGTAACTCTCTATGTCAGATCAATTTCAGTGTGCGTTGATTTTAAAGAGGATGTGTTCAGAATGGCCTGAGAGAGCGAGAGAGAGAGAGAGAGAGAGAGAGGGGGAGAGAGAGAGACCACAATTGTGTTTGTCTGAATTTGAGGCACAGCGCTGAAGTTTGTGCCCTCGTCTAGAAAAAAAAATCCCCCTACTGTGCCAAAGGGCCCATCCCTGACCCGTCCCAACAAAAAGCACCATTCACATCAGCTCAATCATGTGAAGCATCACAAAGACAGGCTGCTAACCTCAGCTCTGTCGACTGCAGTGTGACCGGGGAAAGAACACGATGTGAATGAATAAAACACAGCGTAAACAAACAAAACCACAATCCTGGGCTTTTTAACTCGATACTCCCAGAGTTGTTGATATTCCTAATTCTTTCCTTTAATTTGCGAGACTCGGTGAAGACGCGTAAACATAAAATCAAAGAGCGGAATGGGTCGAAATAGAAATTATCTGCGAGTCCTGCTGAGTGTTTAAATGTCATGCAAACAAAACGAGGACAGCCAAGCGATTTTCGTGCTAGTCAAACATTACAACATGGAGACTCGGAGCCAAACGGTGTGAGTGGGTCTCACTAACTCGTGCCTCGTCTGCTCGCTCGCTCGCTTGCTTTTGTGTGTGCGTGTGCGTGCGTACGTATGTTTTTGGGAGACAAACACCACTTATTAAGTGTCACGTTGTGTTAGAAGCTGTGACCTGTCGGGGCTCGTCTCGCAGCTTGTCTGTCACCGGTAGGCTGCTCAGTGTCTGTGGTTGGTTTGGAACACTGCACCTCAATACACATATTTGCTGTTGGAGCGTGGTCTGAACAACGGGGAGGTCGTGTGGAGATGACCCTGATTGTGGAGAACAACAAAATACAAAGACATTTTTGAAGCTTTTTAACCCTTGGGCTGAAGCGCCAGACCTCCATTTGCAGCCGTGATCGGCGTGGAGCCGAGCGGAGCGAATTAGCGGCAGACTGCAAAAGCGCTCCAATCAGCGCTGGAGATTTTTGCGTGCTTCCGCAGAGTAGAAACGGCAACGCCAAAGTTCTAAAAGCTTTGCCTCGGCGCTCGCCATTCTCCAAGCTATAAATCAAACTTTTGATAGGGCCTTGAAAAACTGGAATGTGAGAGCGTGACAGTGATGGAGGTGAGCTGCCAGACAGGGTGTCAGGTAGCTGCCACACAGGGTTGATCAGCCCCGTGACACGCCAAGAGGCCCGGCCTGTGACATGCCATGCTGTCCAACAGGTTATGAAGGGAGGCAGAATAGCGTCGGGGTGACAAGAAGCAGGGGCTGTCAGGAGGAAAACGCAAAGACGAGATGTCATGTTCACCATGTCGAACAGGCACCGCCTTCTTTGATTTTGCACGGCTGAGACAGCTGTGAATACGCTCCCCGTGTGGCGCCGATGGACGTGTGTGCGTGCGCACGTGTGTCCGTGTAAGTACTGCATCGCACGTTCAGAGCGGCGGAAAGGGAGTCCGTACGTGTACAGTGTGTGTTCGACATCACCGTAAAACACGGAGAGTAAGTCGATCTTAAATGTTCTCATAGAAAACAAAATGTTCTGACTGTTGAACTTTTATGCAAAACAGTAACTTTGCTGTTTTTTTATGGATATAAAGAAAATGTTTGATTACAAATCGTACTGCTGGAAGCTGGTTCACACATGGGCCAAAGTGCAAGCAAGTATATTTAGTCACAAAAATACTTGCTTATCCACAGTAATTTTGAATTTCCTAATATTCAAATTTACTTTAAAATTTTCAACTTAAATTTCAAAAGACTATCTTGCACCTTTATTTTTTTTAAATTAAATGTATATAATTTCTGTTGTTACTTTGCAGCTTTAATTTCAGCCAAACTCATCAGATATTTTTTTTTCTCTGTGATAAATAAAACATAATAAATATTTATTTTTTCTATGTATAATTGGAACATATATTTAGAATTTTTTTCATATTAATGCACACTGATGAAAAGTTCTAACCATTATTAGCTATCGATCACATTTTTCCTAAACAGGTCTAAGACAAAATCTGAACCAATTCTGACCTCTCTCTAATCTTTCATTTTTTTAAATAAATATACTGACAGTAATTGAATTATTTTTTTAAATTCAGGTCAAACAACTGGAACTGTCAGTTTTCCGAGTTCCCCGCAGCACAAAGATCGCACTATTGAGAGTCACCAGTGACATCAGAATCAGTTGGACTCGGTCTACTCCGCGCTCGGTTTATTCCATCATCTGTCTGTCCCGAGGTGCAAACTGTCCTAAAGTGGACCGCTTTGGTATCCTCCGAGGCCATTATCAGGTTATTTAAGCAAGATGATGAAGATGAAGGAATAAAAATGACAATTGTGAAAAAGCAGAGAGGCAGCGGGGGTGTACAATGTGTTTCTTGTAAAGGATTCTCATGATGTTGGGAAATTGAAAAAGATGCCTTTGTTTTGTGTGTTTCTGTTCAAAGGAGGCCTTCAGAATTTGTTTAGACACCCCAAGGGGCTTACCAAAAACCCTACCGTGGTCCAAATCATTCTATGGAGGAATGGCAGGA
This sequence comes from Brotula barbata, assembly GCA_900303265.1. NCBI lineage: Eukaryota > Metazoa > Chordata > Actinopteri > Ophidiiformes > Ophidiidae > Brotula > Brotula barbata. The sequence goes on along the minus strand of OMNV01005087.1, from coordinate 61,936 downwards.
GCGCGAGCTGATGTTATTGTGTGTGGATTATGAGCAGGCCGGGATGGATGGGATCAGAGTATTTGTATGGACAACCCAATAATGAATCTCCCTGCAGTGTTGTGTTTTTGTAAACAAATTCAGATCAGTCTATTATCTAATATTTTGACAACAGACGCCATCCGATGTACTAGGTAAAGATTTTGCTCCTTTTTTTTTTATTTTTTTTTTTTTTTTTTTACTTTGTTGTGGTTTCATGACGCCGACGTAAAAATTGTATTTTCTCAATAGAACTAATTATTCTCCTCAACATGGCTAGCTGTCACCATCACAAAAACAATTTTCAACTCGGCGTGGCAGGAGAATATTTTCCCATGAATTTCATAAACTTTGCTCTGGGTTACTCGTGAAATAATTTAGATTAATTTATACCCAATAAACAGACGAAATGGAAAATAGTCAACAACTACTGACAGAAAATGATGCAATGCGAAAGCTGAAGACAACGGCGCCAACTTTTCAGAAAGTAAGAAATGCGGCAGTTTTGAGACGCTGGCACTTTGTGTTTTCATTTGTCTCAGGCAGCTAACGTGTAGCAGCTAGGCTAAGTTTCTCAACATTTACTTTTTTCACTTAATCTTATGCCAAATCATAAATTACAAAGATGTTTATTTTATCATAGACAGCCACAATTTGCTGGAATATGAAGTGATATGAACATGAATGATTATCTTATCCATATATTTTTTTTTTAAATCTGCATTTCTATATCAGCAGGTAATATATTGTACTTGTGATTATACACTTGTGACCTGTCTTTGTTTTGTTTTGGTCCGGTGAAGATGATCCTCAGACACCGACAGTGTCAGAACGTTTTGTTCAGACTAATCAAACCTCACGTAAGACAACACGCACCTTAATGAAAGACAAGTGCGGCTAAGGGGAACATCTGTTGGACATACGCCAGATTCAGTGATTATAAAGGTATCAAGGCCTCCAGTTGATTATAGCACCTCAGGGTCAAGGTGCAATGTATACTTAAATAGGTGAGTGCTCCATTTGAGACGCGTCCTTGTGATTCTTTTGATGATGCATGCACTGGCAAAGACCTTGCATGTATGGTACAATGTGGGCTCACACAAACACCACCGTGCACACAGACAGCTGGGGGGAAAGGCGATATACATACACAGACAAAAGGCCATCATCATCATTATCATCTTCCTCCTTCACCCATACCCACTCACTTTCTTTGTTGCTCTGTGCTGTTTACCTAAAAACGCATCGCTGATTGAATCTCAGCCTTTGCTGTTGACTGAAAAGTTTAATGATAGCCGCGGGGCCTTATGCTTTCATAGCTGCTATTGGCAGTCATTCATTTTTCTGCTCTCGCTGTTCCCCCACCGCCTCTTTCTGAGGAGCCCGGGTTGAAGACGCGGTCACGCTCCCTGAGCAGGGCTGTCGTTCTTGTCTTTTCACCAATCACAAGACCAGATTTCAAGAAATATTAGCGCAAGGTCAGATGACATAGAGCAGAAGCATGACACTGCTCCGTGCCAGCAGTACAGTGCACACACAAACACACACACACACACACACACACACACACACACACAGTGTTCATACTCTCTGGGTTGGCTTGTGTACGACAGCATCCTGTCATGTGCGTCACCATATCAGATTTCACATTTATCTATTTGACGACAACTTGTTGTGTCCAAATCTGAACACAGACACAAAATCTATACGTATCAGTGCAGCGACGATCAAAATGCGGCTGAAAATGATGGGAAGCTATTCTTTTTACTGTAACATAAGATTATTTCTTAGTGCAAGTGGCAAAATTCTCAGAATTTACGTGTAAATCTCGCACGTAACACAAGAGTTGTCAGTTTTTAAAGCAACATCTGTCCAATCCATAACAGATCTGCAACACATCTGTGGTTAGATTATATGTTTGTGTGCAAGTTTGACATGTGAATGTTTTGATGCCAGTCTCAGAGAGGAACTGCTTCATCGCTACACTGTAAAATCAGTTTTAACATCTTTATTTCTTTGTATCTATTCAAATGAACATAAGCATTTTAAATATGACTTCTTAATTTTCTGAGAGCATGTGTTGGCTTTTCTTTGGCACCAGAACAGTGTTAACAGTTGAGTACAGATGTACAGATGTGTGCCGGATCAAGATCGCTGCCAAATTTACAGCAAAAGCCACAACGGAGACTTTATTATAAACCGATTTAACCATCGACAGAATAAATAGAAAGGGAAAGAAAATCCTTCCAATAACAGTTGTCTGTTTGATAAAATAACTTCATCTGATTCATAACAATGATCCTGAGCTTCACTTAGTAAGATAAAGTAATACAGTCTATTTTGCACTGGGGTGTTTTTAATAGTCATAAATCACTACGCTTACATGTTAATTGCAACATTCCATACAGCAATTAACCTGTTACACCCTAAGGTCACCAACAATTAACCAATTTTCATAAACACTTGGGGGGGGGGTTATTCTCTTTGAAAGCAAAATATATCTGGATGTGTTATATGGAAAATCCCTATAAAGTGATAGTCAACATATGTCATAACTTGTAAGGTTTAGTGAAACTCAAAACTTCTCTATAAAATGTTTTGTAATGTCTTTTCTACCTGGTAAACTCAATTATTAATGGGTTAATAATGTGAAAACATCCATAAAATTTATCCAACGTCTTTTAAAAAGCTGTAACTGTTTTGCCTTAAAGTGGACTCGACCAATTAAACCTCTAACACTGTCAAACAAGTTGAGGAATTAAGGAATTTCTGGCCACAGGTAGTGGAAAAATCCCAAAAATGAAACTTTATGACCATGAAATGTTAATTTCCAAACCACCCTTTGTTGACATTTATGTTGTGATTAATGTCCTTCATCCCTTGTATGTTGTGTGTTCTTGCTGTCGAATTTCCCCTCGAGGAACAATAAAGCTCTGAACTGGACGAAACCGTGAAACACTTAAAATAGCAGTGGAAAAGATGTCAATAACACTGAAAATTTGGGAATAAATAACAAATCATTTAGGGGGATTACCTGTAGTTTAGGGATTTCCCAGAAGAAGAAAAAAACAAGAAACAAACAAAACAGAAAATTTGGAATCATCTCTGGAACATTGAAATTATTTCACTATTTATTATTTTTCCAATAGCCCTCAAACGTTTTCCTTGAAGATAATATCAAATTTTATTAATCCCATAGGCAGAATACAACATAGAATGGAAACAGTAGAAACAACAAAAGATCATAAGTGTAAAGTGAAATGTATTTATTGATCCCTTAATTTACCTGTGATCAATAGATTAAGGTCATAATCCATGTAAATTGTACAGATACAGACTTAATAGGATTCCACCATTCTTAATATGTACTTGATGCGGTGCATAATATTCCTGATCATAATCTATGTCTCACAGTGAGACATAGATTAATCTATGTCATAATCTATGTCTCACAGTGAGACATAGATTATATGAGATTATGTGATTTTTGTTCACCTTGTAGATTTAATGTACACAGATTGATCAGTCTGATAGCAACTAAAACATGATGTTTGTAAAAGCTTTCTATTCATTGTGTTAATCTCAGTATAATCAAAGTTTTAGTGTACACGCCAGTATACTGTCAGCAAGTCAATTGTAGGATTCAAAAATCCGTGCTGGGATTTTTGAATCCCACAATTGTGAGGTTTTTGGGTGTGATTCGATTATTTCGGTGTTCCTAATCAGCTGGAAACATTGTGAAACGTCTCATTCATCATTTGAACTGTTGACTTTCACCGTGTCAGTGTGAGAGATGAAAAGAGAAAAGCTGCAGGGTGAATTAGTGTACAGAGGAGTACTTCATGCAGTAACAGACAGGGATCAATATTTACTGACACTCCCCTGCTTTAGACGGCATTCATGTCGGAGCGAACAAACAGACCTGACTGCACAGGTAATGTCCACCTCTCTCACGACAAAAGCACACACTCTTTCTCTTACCCCGTCCTCCCTCCCTCCCGCCTCGCAGAGACGCTCCAACCGGAGACAAAGACGCGGGTAAAGGTTAACAAAAGGTGTCTATGAATCTTTTGAGTCACACACAGCAATCACTGTCTACATTCATCCTGCAATTATCTCCTCACAGACCAAATCCTGCCAGTTAAGTGGCTGGCTAAAAGCATGTGTACACAAACAAGGCATGAGAGCAAGATGGTGCCTGGCGTTTATCAGCCGGCCCCATCACGCACCTGATACGAGGCCATCGCTCAATCTGACCTTACAGGAGAGGTGAACTACACCGGTAAAAGGCAGAAACATGCTCGCACACACACACGTGCCCGTACGCCAACGAAAACAAAGGGATGTGTGTCACGCTTGGATGAATGGGTGGATGGAGACGTGACTGAAAATAATTACCACAAACTAGAATCACTCCAGGTCCGCTTTTGATCCAAGAAATACCAAAAGATTCAGATTTAGAAACAATTCGGCTGATTTCCGTCATGACTCAACACGGCGCTGTTGTGGCTCCACATAATCCGGCCTCCAATCAGTTGATGGCCTGGCCAAGACGGAGGCATTTTACCCCGGCTAAAATGAGCTAAACCGCCTCCTAAATGGACAGAAGAGCGGTAACTTGAGCCAGTGTGAATGGACTCATTGTTGCTTTGGCTTAATTAGGCGTGACAAGAGAGGCGTGAATAGATTCCCATCATTAGGACCCCTAAAAAGCCCATTAGAATCAACGGGCCACACTCAGACTTTGTGTCTAGCAGCCAGCCAGCCTTCTGCCCCTCTAGAAGGACACTGGATATAGTTACAGGCACCCAGCCACGGCTCAAACAAGGCAACTCTATAGCTGCAGCCCGAACACCCGGGGTAATGCAATTGACGCCACGTTCAGAGCAAAGTGGAGGATGATGAGGGGGTGGAGATGTAAGTGTGTAAGTAGGTGTTCAGGGGGGAAAAATGCACGAGTTGGTGTGTACGTGCGTGCGTCCGCGAGTGTACGCCTGTCTGGACGACGGAGAACTGTACCAGACAACAGATCCAGCCAGCCAGTGTGGCTGATAAACTGCAGGGATTAACAGGCACTTCTGGAGCCCAAGTGGCCCTATCAATACAGGACCGGGTCCATTGATCTGTTGTCTGGCCGGGTGCTGGGGCTAATTCCTGGACCTTGGCGCTGAGTGCTCCTCACTGGGGAGGTGGGAGGAGGGCGGAGGTGGGGGAAGACTGGCTGGCTACCGGTGGCGCCATCCACAGACCCTACTGGATTTGAGGGGTCTGTGAATATGTACCAACTCAATACCCAGAGTCCTCAGCGGGCCCGATTAAGGCTCATCAAAAGGACAAGGGCAAGACAGAAACACTTCTGATATTCAAAGCAAACAGCAATGATTACATTTTTTAAAAATATGTAAATATGCTTGCATGTGCCGTAATGAAACATTTGTTGCAAATTGATAAGTAAGATTAGAGATTAAGGCAGAAACGGGAGATTTTGTGCTTCATATGTCATATTTTGGTAATAATCTACCACGTCTAAAACACGTAAAATGTTTTAAAATCAACATATTTATTAAAGAATGCTACAAACGTCCCATAAAATGGAAGATGGATAAATTCACAGGTTATAGTTGGCGATAATGAGTTGAAATAAGGTTTAATCCCCAGATTAACACTGACTGCGTCTGTCACTTTGGCCCGAAACTGTTATCATATATTTTACTTTAAGTCAAACACCGCTCCACATTTAGTATGTAAATTGCGATGTGATGACAAATGGATCTTATCTAGAGTAAAGTATCCTGCTAGCACCTCGACGTAATCCCGCTCCATCGCAGATACGGCCAGGGAATGTCTAGAGAGAGGTTAAAGTGGTGGAATAATAGCAGTGTGGAGTGAGAAAGGCTGAGGTCGGAGGGTTGGGAGAGAGCGAGTGAGAGAGAGAGAGACAGATGTGTGACTGAAAGAGGGTGAAAGTCGGGGAAGGTGGGGTGTTTGTAACGCGCAACATGTTGCATTTCTGTGGCGACCGCAGGCTGTTATTGCTACTGATACTTTAAAATACACACACGGTGCATTTACGGAAGTGCACACATGCACTAAATATAAATCTGTGTGGTTGTGTGCTTGTCCAACAGCAGAAAAATGCACTTGGACTGGGTTAGTTCACACACACACACACACGCGGTCGACACACGCAGAGCTTTACTGTCATTTCAGCCATTTACGAGTACATAAAGAAACTATGCAATACAATAAAACAGACAAAGATCTGCAGATATGATAGGAGAAGTTTTACTTTTTGTTTTTTTTCTGTGTATTTCTAATGAAATATAGTCCAGAGTGTGTGATGGCTTTACTTTAATTAATCCCTCACTTTCCTCAGGAAGCGTTCAAAGGCTAGTGAGTATTTGGCCACCTCCGGCCTAACGCAGCAATCCCATAATAACCGAGCCAGCTTTGTGGGTAGGTTCTTTAAAGAGACTCTCCCTTAAATGGCCTGTTTTCACTCAGCGCACACGGCAGTGCAAGCAACAAGGGAGAGTGGACGTAGACAAAGTGTTTTCGTGCATTAAAAAATTGCACATTGCACATTTCGAAATACAAATAAGAATGGAACTCATTATTATGTTCCTTTTAAACTGATTACTCCAATGGTGATGGCGGCAGAAAGACTGGTTTGGTGCCATGGCTTCTCTCAGTGGCAGCGGTGCAAACAGGGGATAATTGGCTTTTACTGAGTCATTTATAGCTAAAACTGACTGACTGTCTGTCTGTCTGAGTGACTGAATGATTTATGTCCATCTCCTGCTCTTAAGGTGCATGTACAGTTCAGCATGCTGGGAAACCAGAGGCGGCAGCCACGCACACACAAAGGAGCCACATAAAGATAACACAGATGTGTATCTGTGTTTTGTACGTCGTAAATCAAGGATCGATGCATAGAATTTGTGCTAGGAATTCTTCATTGATTTGCATAGTAAAATCAAAGTAAAATACAGCAAGTGCAGCCTTTTGTGTTCAGCTTGTACGTAAAAAAATAATTTAAAAAAACTTCAGCGCTGTTGCATCTAAAATATTTCTTTTGTTTCGCCCACAGTCAGGAGTGAAGTATGTGTCCTCCTCTTATTTCAACCTCCATTCCACCTTGTCACCACTTTCCCTCATTTCCCCCTCTCTGCCCTTACTGGGTCATCTCCATCCCTCCCTCCACTCTCATCTTTCAGTGGAGCCATCTCCCCAAAATCAACTCAAAATAACTTTTCACCTCCAAATTCCTTCCAGAAACATCCGGTACCCCTTGGCACCCTTTACAGAGAAAACCCATTCATATTGGACTCACGTCTGAGCAGAAATGGCAGTAATGTCTCCTGTAATTGCATGGAGTGTAATCAGACGGGCTTTTGATGGGTAAACCGTTGGTCGTCTACTTCACCGGCATGTCAAGAGCGATATTACTTTTGGCAGACGTGTCTTCTGAAAAGCTTTTCTTTGATTTCCTCAAAATAAGCTTTTGAGATTCAGTCGACATTTTGGTCCTTTTTTTTTTTTGTTTCCCCACTTTGGTGAGAGGGCACAATGAATAATTAAGGTGCAGTCACAATGAATGTGGTTTTCATATTCATTCACATTGAATATAAAGAATGAATATTGTGTTGTCCTTTGAGGTCATTAAAAGTCATATCTGGGATTATTTTAAGAGGCAGAGGGACTTTGTATCTGATTTGTAGCAGCTTTGTTTGAGTTATGTTGCATTTGCAGGTATATTGTTACAGTACTGTATTTTCCATAAATTATAATCTTAAATTCCTGTTCTGGGTATTTTTCAATACATTTCTTCTATATCTACATCTTCTTCTGTATTTACTGACTAAATTTCTTACCATATAGCTCAAATATGTTGGTATTATTTTTGAAAAAGACATTTTTAATGGCTGAAGGCCCCTGAGAAACGTAGGTCAGTGTGGATTGGGATTAATGTGTCATGTAATAGCGATAAGTGTGTGATCAAGCAGCCTCCTGATGTGTGTGTCAACGTGCCATCCACTCACATGTCAGGAGGCATATGATGTTTGACAGCCTTGCCAGATTTTAACCTCTGCTCAAGGGGTCATTGACTCAAAAAGGCATTTACAGATTTTTGGGAAATATTCTAGCGAGGGAGATCTTGGGTACAATGGATTAGATAATTAAAATAATCCAGATGCAGATCATGGATTATTTTTGTTTTGTTATCCTTGCAGGCATTTTTTTTACATCCTCTTCAAAAGTCACTCATCAACCTTTATGGAGATTGAGATTTTGCTGATTCCATGAGGAACAATCAATTTTAATATATCTTCAATAGCTAAAGAGCTCCATCCAGAACATATCCGCCATGATGAAATTATTCCCATTCCCATTAGCCATCATGTCTTTTGTGTATATCTTAATCTAAATCTTCACATCAAAGCTACATCCACGGGGTATGGATACACGGTGAAGGAATTAGATTACAAAAACCAAATATACATAGAATTGCTTGGTTTGGCTGTTATGCCAAGTTAGAGAGAATCGTGCAGCCTCGGTGGGGGTTTGCTTTCAAGGTCCTACATCCATTTCCTTTTCCTCCATGTTTTCTTGAGAGGAGCTTTCTTAGGCATCAACCCAGCAAATTTTCAGACACAATCTAGTAGAATTTCTTCCGTAACTTCTTCCTCTGTCGCCCTTAACATTGAAGATGACCAATGTTCTATGATGGGATTATTCTCTACAGATTGCTTCTCCATGAGGCCCTTGGCACCCCGTTACTGTGTACGTACGTGTGTGTGTGTGTGTGTGTGTGTGTGTGTCTGATTCATTCAGGAACTGGTATGGAGTTTGGATGGATGCTGTTTGCAGTGTGTCGAGGGCCTTGGATCCTCCTAATCAGGCCTGACACCAGACCAGGGGCCCCTTATGCCCCACACTACCCCTCACTAATTCCAACCTCAGCGGCAACCTCTCCCCACTAACCCTCCTCCCAGGCTGACACGGGCCAGACTGTGGCTCCAATCAATCCACACTGATGGCAAATAGCTTCCAGAGCCATGCCAAGCCTATTATTTCCCACCCAGAACTCCTGCATGGCTCAGGTGAAATTGGCCAGACTGAAAGAGAAAGATGGGGGTTATCCAGTGGCTGACACATTTTTACACACAGACACACACAAGTGTACGCACACATCAGAGCAATCAGTGCGATTCTGAGAGTATAGGTTTAGTCATAACCATGCACACACTCAGGCCAGCACACACACCAGGAGGAAGTGAGGGTTCTGGCTTAAACAGATTCCGGCTGCCAGAGAGTGAGGCTTTAAAACGTACTTCCACAAGGGATCATGTGGCCACTGATGAGCACTAGTTATGGACTTGGATATCCTCCTCAAGTGTATCCACATTGCAGGGATAATCATCCAGGGAAGTCAGGGGGAAATACTAAGTCCATTTTCTGTGAAGAAAAAAAAATCAATTAGCTTGGAAACGTTGTTATTTTTACAGGCCAAGAACGATGAATTCACAGGACCGGAGTGTGTAAGAGACACGGTTCGATTCAAGACAGGCACACACTCTGCTTTTAAGTGTTTGAAGCTACTGAACTTCCTGGCATTCGGAGAGATCAAAGCAACAGTGTGATTGACAAATCAAAGTCTTCCTTCCCATCACGGAAGCATCACACCTCCCGTGCTTTATGACAGAATCAGCCAAATACACACAGGCAACACCAAAACTGCCGCAGCCATCCAGGTCCCAGAGCCTCTAAATCTAAATCTCTTCCGTCAGAGGAGAATGGCATGTTTGCAGAGTGAGAGATGGATCCTGTATTTACACTAAGGGTGAACCTCTAAATCATTTCCTCGCACATCCAACAACCCAACATCTGCAGTTCCACACAAAGGGAAATGTGACTGCGAGCGGCGGTTGCACCTCCTGTGAACCACTTTCCTGCCCCTCTCTCTGTCTCTCTCTCTCTCCCCCTGTCTCTCGGCTGCCTTGTTCAGGTTGTTGAAGAAGATGTTGATGAAGAATTATGTTTTGTTTGTTTTAGTTAGAGGCGAGAACATATTTCACGGTGTTTGAGGTCACAAGGCAAGTCAAATTCTATGTGGTGAGGGGAGGAAATATGAGCCTTTAAAGCTCTCTAAGTGATTCCCTCACTGTCCTGGCCTTGGGGCAGAACTAGACTTGTTTCAACACACCCAGAAAGAGCAAAGCCCAGAGCAAGACATTGACAGGGAAGTGATTTGTAAGGAGTTTTGGGGGGCCAACGTGTGGTCACACAAACCCAACGAGGAGATGAAATCATCAAATGGTGTCATGAGAAGCCAACGCTTTTCTGTCATTATCACAACATTCCCGTCTTTCTGCTGCTGTGACTTTGGTCACGAACGACTTTCAAAGTTGTCAGACGACTGTACGGTTTCTCGTCTTGTGACTAAATAGCTTGAAGCCATCGGGATCTGCTAAATACACAACGGGCCGACACCTGGAGAGTCACAAATTGCAAAATAAATCACCGAGACAGAATCCCTGAAACGTCTGTCTGGTCTCCAAACTACACAAAATCACATATAATCCAGTATAATCCTATCGCTCCTGGTTCCTTGAGTTCTGTAGCCTACAGCAGGATGCACGTCCATGTAAATCCTTTAGCATTCACACTTCAGAGACTCGGCCTCTTAACATGGATGCCGGCGTTCTGCAGCGTGAAGCGGGGGTTACGCTCTCACCGGCTGCAGCTCCATGCTGACCGATTTGACACAACAGGTTTTGTGCTCTCTCTGACCGTTGCCTCCGTAAAGCTCCGTGTGCATGTGTGTGTCTGTGTGTCTGCGTGTGTAGCATACCTTAAGACTATCTCGGCATCTTTTCAGTTAGTCTCAGCTGAGTTCTCAGACAACAGAAGATAAGTGCTTGAGTGATCACTCTGTCAGAGATTTAAGTATTGCGCCATCTTATTTCGAAACTGTGAGGCGCCTGTGTTTCATCGACACATGCGACACGGAAAGCACACACACTACTAAAATCACACACACAGAAATGAGAAATGACATTGCACACGCATGATCTAGTGGAAAGCATTCACATATAGTAGTATGTAGTACTGTGTGTGAGGTAATTATGTCATGGAACAGGCGGAGCTACGACCACAATCTCATTATCAGCAGTTTTAGTCTGTACAAATATTATTGTAATTTCAAAATAAAGGTTAATTTCCTCATTTTAAAAAATCTACATAAAACAGTGATTTTCTAATGAACATCAAGATTTCAACTTTGCAGTAACAGGAAAGATAAATTTTTTTGCTTGTTTTTTGTTCCATAATTGATCATTAGCAGAGATGAAGTTAAGTAGGATGGAGTTGATTTATATACTTGTTAAACAAGGGAGACAAGGTTATAATAAGAAAGACACAAATGTTGTATAATCTCTCACACACACCACTATGATCATGCATATAACACATGTACAAGTTTTTTTTAGCAGTGTCCGTGCTTTTAGTAAGATGTGAGTGTTTTTCTTTAGTTTGCGAGACCTTGTGTGTATGAGCTCTTTTAGTGGTGTATGAGTGATTTTAGTAGTAGCAGTGCTTTCAATGGAGTATGTGTGTGAATGTCCTATACAGTTTATAAACTTAAAGCCTCCTCATCAGCTTAGTATGGGGTTTCACACATGATATGTGCTGTGTATGGCCTTTTGGGCCTCTAAACGCCTCACAGAGGAATCATTTTACAATTTGACAGCTAAAAGTACAAACATGGCCGTTTTCCACCGAGGAGCTGAATCCTTTGATGCCTTATCCACGCCATGGCCAGCTTCCTTTTCCACAACGCTCAAAGACGCTGTGAGCCGTGCTGAAATTCCACTTAAACACTAAGTTTAAAAGTCCAGAGAATTTAGTCCCAGAGGATATCCAGGAAGCCGGATGTCCAGGAACCAGGACGTCCAGCCCAGATCATTGTCTAAACCTATATGAGCCAGTTTTACATTTGGCGTACATGTAAGTCCATCACGCAGTTCATCATTAAGTGGAATTTTTGTTTTTTGACTGCCGTGTCTGCTGAGACAGATCACAGAGCTGACATTGTGTGATCCGTGTGGATTGATAAATAATGAGCCTCTCCTGATTTATCTTGTTATATAATGCATCTTTTACTCCGGATAATTCTAAAAGTGTAAGTCATTGTTTGATAGAGCTGTATCTGCGTCATCCCAGGGCTTTCCTGTACACATCACTGATGCACGTCTCTCCTCCTCTCTCTGTCTTTCTTGCTTTCTTTCCATCCCATTTATGCTCTCTGTCTCCTTCAACTCATCACCTTCATGTGTCTCAAAACCACCGTGGGGGGAAGGGGGCCACGTATTTTTCTTAACGCTGAGGGTTCCTATGGGAAGAATGTGTGTGTGTGTGTGTGTGTGTGTTTGTTTGTAATATGTGCGTAAACGGGACAATATGAATCCGTCAAAGAGGAAAGAGGAGAGAGAAGAGAGATGAGGTCATACATCTTTAATAGCACAGCATATTTGACATGAGGTTTGGCTGAAGAGGAAGATAGGCTGGATGAGATCCATGACAGGCACGCTGCACTCACACACATACACACACATATACACACACACACGCCGCGCGCACACACACCCCTCTGTGCACCTCCTTTTCAGCCAAGTGGTGTTATGCTTTGATCTTGACACTGTGGGTCAGGTCCAAGACCCCATCTCTCTTCCTCTCTCTCTCTCTCTCGCTCTCTCTCTCTCTCCCTCCCTCCCTCCCTCCAGCAGTATGGATGGATAGCTCAGGGTGTT
>OMNV01005087.1:32005-49038 GCA_900303265.1 Brotula barbata | reverse complement strand
TTTCCTCTTCTAATCATGACATCATCCTGCCTCAATAGGTTAAAGATGTGGCCAGGATATTCCCTGCTTCCTTGCTCTGCAGCCTCCCACCAAATTACACACACGACGAGTTGCCACTCACACCAACAGCCGGTTGGTTTCTTCGGAACAACAGCAAGTGGCACGGCCGTGGCAGGCGTGTGTTTAAATGTTGTTTGGCAGATGGGTAGCGTTGTGTGTAAGTGGGCTTGGTAAGCATATTTCAAGCGTTTGGGTTTGTGGGGTGTGTTTCAGCGGAGCCCATATTCAGGTCATGAGGTAATCCAATAGTGCTGTTCCTCAGTAGTTTGTAGATTGTGTCCCAGCCCTGGACCTGATTAAAGGCTAAGGCTGATTAGAGGTGAAGAGTAGCTGTGGCCTGCCTGGCCTGTCAATAGCTGTTAACTTCACCTCCACCAGCTCAGCTAATCACACCAAGAGTGTGTACTTCCTTCTGGTGCTGCACAATCCTCTCCTCGCCTTTAAAAATGGAGGAACGCACGTGGGTCTCCCAAAGGTTTAGGAGCTGAGTTGTTTCAACGTTTCACTCTCTTGTGTCAGTAATGATAGAAACACAGATGTCATTCAAACCCGTGACTTTCAGCCAGACCAACATCTGTGCACGCCCATCAATCAAAAGTGAAACCACGTCGGAGGGTGGTTCAAGTCATGGCAGTCATTTGTCATTTCAGAGCCTGGTGGTGTTGTTGTTGTTGTTGTTGTTGTCGTCAGTGAACATCTGGAAGCAGAATTAGCAAACAGACTGGACACACACTTTTTAAAAGAGAAATTATGTGGATAATTCATGAAATTATTGCCTAAGAACACAAAAAAGTGACATTTACAGTATATTCTGTATTTGAGGTCATATCATTCAAACATTCTCTTACTTGACAGTATTTTTTTTCTTACAGTTATCTGAACTGAGTGAACTCCGTCTCATCACGGTGCTGTCGTGTGTGTGTGTTCGTACATTAATGCACGCTGCACTTGTGGCAGCATACTTCTGAGGTGACAAATGTTTGTCAAGCCCCAGCAATGACACTGGGCTGCGCAGCAATTTTGGCAAGCCAGAGAACTTTTTTCAATGCACACACACACACGTGACATAAGGAACAGCTGTGGACAAAGAAGACAGGGAATGAATATTAATGAGCGCATGTTATAGGCCCTTGGGAGGAAGTGAAGAAAAAGACAGAGAGAGAGAGAGAGAGACAACTTTATGCTGGCTGAGCAGATTTCTTCAGAATAGTGTAGAGTGTATGTCCATTGTTTAGGACACGCATGCTGGTCTGCCTTTGACAGATAATAATAAAGGTTTGTGATGACATCACTGACATAATGAGGGCTAACGCATTGATAGTTATGTTGGTAAGCTCCAGTTTATTTTATGAAATGAAAACTGAGCGATGCTGCATGTAATGTTTATTTTCACAGCTAAATACATACTTTTTTTTTTTTATGTCACAACTTTGTTATTTTGCGGCTTTACTCATTTTATCCAAATTTATTCCGACTTTATCCCTGTTAACTTCCGTTTCTAGTTGTGTGTAGTAAAGCGGATTTAGCTGCAGCTGTAGCCAGCAGCTCCCCTCACAGAGAGTCGGTCTCTACCACCAAACCAACATCCCAAGGATTGGCTCCATCTCCGGGAGCAGTTAGAGTCCTTATCCACCTGTTACCGAGGTCTCATGAGCTCAGCTTAGGGAATGCTCTATTGTGCACCCCTGGCCCAGAAACCCGAGCCCTGAATTTAAGTCCGGCGAGCGAGGCATTCAGCCCGAAGCAGGCCAAAAGGATCTACAGCTCTTAAACAGCTTTCAGGGCCCCAACTTCCTCGCCAACCTTCAACACTTCCACTTCCCACCGGCCTCTGTGACAGCCAACGCTGCGGCATACTCGGCGTGTCTACCCAAGACGGCTTTGGCTAATTCATTCAAAGTCCAACAGCAGGAGCCACCAGGCAACATACCTGAGGGCTTCACGAGCTGTCAGCATCTTCAACTGAGAGGCGATGACACGTCTTTTAATCCTGGGCTTTACGTCGGGTCTCAATGGAAACATTATAGCTGCTAACTTTTCTCTTTTTGGGCATCGTGTATTAACATGCAGGTTAAAGCATCAATTATGTTGCATTTTCCAAACCTCACGTAAGCCTCATGGTACAAACGAAATCAGAATAAATCAAAGTGTCTTCCTCTCAAGCGAGTTTGTTTTATACGTCGATGACAAGAAGTATCCTTACTAAAATAACAGACCTATGTTATGCAGTTGTAAATCAGTGTATTCAGATTTGTGACACGCCTCCAGGAGCTGATACCAGATGTCAAGTGAGCAGTGGAATCCTATTCATTTCATCCATATTGTATCATTTTATTTGCAGTTTCACCTCCATCAGGGTACAGACCGATGTGCTGTGTGTAGTGGCTTCTGATTGGTCGGTTTATTCTTAATGCTCAACTGATTTGACTGTGTGTTGTGTTGAACAACATGCACCGATAACAAAGACAAGTAGTGTGTGTGTGCATATGTTTGTGCACATGTTGCTTTTTTTTTTGGGCGTTCATGTTAAATACTCCAAATACATAAATTAAATACACACATTTATCTAATTTCCATATTTGGCTGGCCGAGGATGTTTTAGTACTGGATTTGTAGAATACATTTTTAAAGACATTTAATGGCTCTTTGATATTATTGGCAGTCAAATACAGAACACAGCATTCAAGCTGTTGTCCATTATTTAGACTATTCCGACGCGAACATTTTTATTGATTATTTATTGCGTATAAAGCAGTCAGCACCCAGAAGAGTAACGAGGAAACTCGAAACTTGGACAGCGCAGAAGATCCATGAAATGTTAGCAGTGTAACATTTAGCAGGCTGTGGCTAGCATCGGGAGTGTGTTTTACATTAGGGAATAAGAGAGTGATACTTTGCTTGAACCTGGCATGTAGTAACCTTTATGGTGGTACAAGAGGGGGGTGAAGTCAGAATCACACAGCCGTTTTTCATTCTTCACCTTTTTCATCTTTCACTCCTGCTCGCTCTCTGGAGATCGGACTTTTCTCACGGTTTGGTTGAGGAAATTGTTCCGCGATGACACGTAAACACTTCTGGTATCTACGCGGAAAATACCGTAGACGTACAGTGGCACGGCTCCAACTAATGAGCCGGTGTAAATTCAACACGTTTGCCCGTTTCAAGCCAAACCGACGGCACGGCTTGAGTTTGCTGATGAGTTAGCATGTGAACTCGCACGCTTACAAGCATATCTTCTCTTTTATTTGCAAGGTGAGAAAGGTGGGAGAGGTGGGGAATTGGATTCCTCCGAGCCTGCTGTTCCCAGTCGGTGTGGCTGTAGACAGCTGGGCGCCCACTACAGTTAAGATCAGAGGCCTTGATAACCTGGGCCCTGATTTATGGAGAGCAAGCGGCCTCTGCAATAACCTAATGAGGGAGAGAAGGCAGAGTGTTTACATGTTTATTAGATAGCCAAAACCAGCTGGGGACACTCTCTCTCTCTCTCTCTCTCTCTCTCTCTCTCTCTATCCCTCTCTCTCTTTCTCTGCGGTCACCATGTTCTGATTTTTATCTATAGCCTAATTATCTGTGTCTGAGAGGAAGGTGAGGTTAATTACATTCATCTTTTTGATTAGTGCTGTGTACTTTGTGATACACTTTGATGTTACAGTATGGACATTTGCTCGAATTGTATGAATGGCGACTTCATAGTTCATTTAAAATCCTCTATTGTTGAAGCGTCATTTTGACTCTTTAGCATCGATGGGCAAAAATACAAGACAATTTATTTTCATACAAATGCCTGTTATTAATGTATCAAAATAAAATAGATAATATAGCATCCAAAAATGTATGAAAATGCAATTTAAAAAAAAGCATTTTGAGGCAACATTAAAATGTAAACCTTGAAATGAGTTCTGTGTTGTCTGAAACAAACAATTAACTGTTGGCTAGCAAGCTATCTCGTATTGATCTCTGGTATCAAATTAAAGCTTTTGAATTTAAATTAAATGTCCGACGACATTTCTTGCGTAAACAAAATGAACCAAAGCTGTCATACCTTCGACCCCTCTGACGCTGACGCACAATGTTTGACTTAGTTAGCAAAGCTAAGCTAGCACCTTCCGCTTAGCAATGCTACATGTGGTGCGAGAACCATCAAGCTCGGAGATTGTATAAACATTTATACAATCATACAACTTACAGCTTTTGAAAAGGTATTCGAATGAACGTGTGAAAGTATTTTAAGTATTTTGAAAATACAAAAATACAGAAACTTGATGTATTTTGATACAGATTATACATGTTTTTTCTCCAAGACCATAGACTTCAACCATCTTCATACCCGTTTGCATGCGCCCATACACACTTCCACTTCCTACACATCCATATTGTAGGAACCAGTTCTCACTGGAATTCAACATTGCGATCCCTGTGATTGGCAGCTTAAATCCAGAAAGAAGAAGTAGTGATGGAAACGGACTTTTACTGTAGCGGCAATTAGAGAGTTATGGTGGTGCTCATATCACACTCAGCTTTGTGCACCCACAGATGACTTCTCTTTCAGCAATGTTCTCAAGCTTACAGAGATAAAATCCCACGTATACACCCACCCACACACACATACATACATACATACACACACACACACACACACACACACACACACAAGATAACAAACTTTCCCATCATCATCGCTAGAATCTCTCAGCACCTCGGAAAAATGTGTTGCTGTCCAACAGTTAATGCACAACAGACCTCTTTTCCCCCCTCCCCCCACTCTCTCTCTCTCCCTCTCTCGTTCACTCTCAGTACAATACAATTCAATTCAAAGGGACTTTATTGGCATGGGAAACAGACGTTTACGTTCCCAAAGCAAAAAATAAAATAAAAAATAAAAAGTAAACAGAATGTACTTAAACTGAAGAATTTTGATTCTGCTCTCTCTCTCTCTCTCTCTCTCTCTCTCTCTCTGTCTCCTTGACCTTGTAAAACCTTTCAAAATCAAATTGGTAAGCCAATTTGATTTTGTGACTTTTTGAGATTTTTTTTTATTTTTAGTCACTTCTGCTTCATTATGATTGGTGCCATAGAGAGACAGACAGGAAGGAAAGGGCAGAGAGACGGGCTCGACATGGTGAGTCAACGTGGCTCCCCAAGCTTTCCGTGGTAGTTTTGTCGTGTTTGTTTGTGTGAGAGGTCGAGCGTTCCTGAGTGCTTCCAGAGCTCGTCTTTCTGTCAGGAAGTTCTCCGCTCCTCCTTGATTCCCCGTTATCCGTTCCCAGGTGAGTTGTATGTGTTAGAATCCTCTTTGGATTTGGAGGAGGTGTGCGACAGCTTAGACCACAGCAACGTCATTGTGGCGGTTGTCCTCGTCGGAGCCTAATGACAACATGATTTCTGCGGCTGTCGTCCCCTCGTTGGCTGAAGTGATCCATCCTCACCAATTGTACACTTATTCATATATATTTAAAGATGCACTGAAACCCTGAGCGTTAGATTTGCTCTTGGTGCCCCATAACCACAGTCTTAACTTCTACCTTCCTTCTTCGCCCTCAGAAGCCGAGCGGCCGGCACTCCCAGCTAGCCTCGACCTTAACAAATCACTCATTTTTTATACAATTACCTCCCGCTCCCTTCCTGCGCATGGCTGGGTGCAAGTGTCGCCCGTCTGCCTGCCATTGTGTGCTAATTTTAGGCCCATTATTTGCTGTAACAAATGTGCAATGGGCAGAGTCACTTTCACGTTAATAGTTTGCACCCAGAGGGGAAGTCTTCCCCCTCATCATGGATCAAAGGTCCCCTCTATTGTATCTGACTTCCTGTTTCCCTTTTTAGCTACCGTGTGTTGTTTTTTCTCACTCTCTCTCAACATGGCCTCGACTCCGGCGGCCCTTTTAGAGCGCTCGCGCCGTACGAGCACGAGGAGACGTCTTCTGACCCTTGGTTGAGGGACTGACAGGTGGAGAAGGGAAAATTGAAAGCCAAACAGAAAGATGGCTTCCCTTATTATGTTTTTATTCGGAGCTAAAATTATCACGACCTTGATCTTTCCTCAACAAGCCTTTCCAAAGTACATTTATTATAAGGATTAAAGGCGGACAAATGCGTGGACCCTTATGACGGAAAGTTAACCAATCCGATCTTACATATTGTGTGAACAAGCAACCCAGCACGCCCCCAATGAATCACCTCACATACACATATTTTCATCTCAAACAAAAGGCAGTTAATAGTCTGGCAGGAAATGTGGCACTCCCACTGGCACAACAGTCACCATTATTGGCACCTGTGCAACTAAACACCCTTAACCCATTAATACTGCTAAACAAACTGCCAATTAGTTCCATTTTTGAGTTATTTAAAGGGTTTCAGATAGATTTAATGGGCATTTTCACATTAGTAACCCTATAAAATAAGTCTGTGTGTATATATAAATTTCCACTACTTTCTTGGTGTGTTTGGTGTCATCTTATGCAGATTTACCCAAAATGCAACCTGAGATACTTGGTATCTTTTGAAACATTGGGCTGTTTTCAAATAAATCTTTTTAATGACGGACCCGCAGGTGGTTACCTCAGAGTTTAAGGGGTTAACTGGATGTGAAACTAGCAACCAACCAAGTCCTTTAATGTCCCGCTCTGTTCAAAAGGAGAAGGTGTTTTTCTGCTGGTTATTTGACTTTCTCTGTACTGGATGATGTATGTGCGGACTCTGTCATAAGGGGCCTGTTTTACATTCCTCTGGCAGACCTATACACATATAAGAACAGATTTTAGACATTAAATCAATTGATGCCAGTTCTGGTCATATATCTGAACGTGCCATGGCTGAAAACATGGAATCTGGAAGGTATGCACGCTTTGTGTGACTGTGTTCGCTAGGTTTTTTTGGGGGTTTAAAATGGACGGAAAACAGGGCGGTGATGCTGCTGGGTCACTATTGAGATTTTCAAATATTCATTCAGGAACTTTCAAGGAGAGAAATAGTTGACGAGCTTAGCCTGAATGCTGAATGTGGAACATCTGGCAAAATATTTGCGTGGAGTGTTTTTGTGTTTGTCTTAAAACTTGTCTCCAGAGGACACTGTTACTATTTTGTTCCGGGTATCACGGTCGCATCCTCAGGATTATAAAGGTAACGTCCTTCTTCGTGTTCTTGTTCGCGTTCTGCAATGTTCGCAATTTTCGCTAATACACACCACACAACACAGACAAGCAATCGCACTTTGATTTTGTGATGAATAAATACGAAGAGGAGAAGTCCTGAGAAGTTACACTAAACAACGAGAAAGCTTTCCCCTAAGCCGCTGATCCAGTAATTAGGGCCGCGCTGCAGATGAAAGGATTTGCCGTCCCAACCTCTTATTAAGGAAGAGGGAACGAGCTCTCGGGGGATGGGGGGCGGAGGGACTGAGAGGCTCTGGCCGGTAGCGCGGCGATGAGAGTGTGTCATCTTGCACCATGTGACATGTATGATAATGCAGCGTGTCCCCCGTGGGCCTGGAAGGAAACCCACGTCTGCAGAGTTTCAGAGTGAGGGGGTCGGTCATGATCCGCTCGGTCAAACAGTCAAGGCTCACGATTTCACAGAAATGGTGCAGAGAGCCGCAGCTGACGCTCAACCAGTGGGACAGGATGGAGTCATAGCGTGAATTTACGCAAAAAGAGTTGAACAACTGGGAATTTTATTTGTATTTGCATTTTTTTTTTCATCTGTTGAATATTTTTTTTAGATTTTGTCGCCAATTGATGTCTGCAACGACTCTGCGTGAATGTCCGCGCATCAACCCGTAGTTTGTGTTTCCACCGCGCAAATGCACACAGGAGATGACACGTTGACTTTCTCCTCTTTTTCAAAAGTTCATAGGTTGGATCTCTGAGCATCTGTGTGTCGTGGAGTCACGGGGCATCCGACGGGGTACGGTGAGAGAGTAGAGTTGGAGGGGTCGGGGGCTGCGTCAGGCGGTGTGTATTGGAGAACGGGAGCGCACGAAGCAGGGCAGGTCATTGTGCCTTTAGGCAGGTGTGTGCGGCTCAGGAGTTAATTGGTGTTTTGGAGTTTGACGCTGAACAGTGCTGACAAGTTCGTGTGGTCAGACCCACTGAACCCCTGCTGCACGTTCACTCTGCTGCTGAGGCAACCGTCCAACCCCACCGAGCTGGAGAGACCGCAAGGAAAGAGAGAGAGACGTTCCTTCTAGCCCACCTCGTCGTTCCTAGGTACCGGCCCGACCGTCATCACGGCGTACGGGAGAGATCGACGAACGAGGGAGCCGGCCACAGGAGATGAAGTGGGAGAGTGGGGCGTTGAATCAAAGTCCACGTTAGCATGACGCTAAAGTGACTCAGTGATGCCCTGTTCTTAATTGTAGCCCAGAGAAATGATTGTAGTCTAGTGGCAGGTCACCCGGGGCCCCAGGAAGGTTATGCTGGCCCTCTTAAACCTGTTGTTGCCTGGCGCTCACATAAAAATAACACCTCATAAATATGGACGGCCAGCGAGCGTATGAGGTGGGGGCAGCAGTTAGTTTTCAGGGGGAGTCTGAACTTTGCCCTTTAAACTTGCAGTCACCTTGAGCCTGCTGCCGACTGCACGTTAGGTTGGTGCGCGGTGGAACGGGAGACAAGCAGCTGTTTATTTACATATGTACGTTTCAAGAGCAGCCCTTGTCCCGACGTCGGAGTGAGGCCGTCATTATTAGATGGACTCCAACACGCCGCTGAATGATCGCGTGTGTCGGTTAATGCTGCTTCCTGCGAGAAAATCAGCCATGTCCAAAACCGTTATTCGCCTATTTTCATCAAAGTTGTATTTTGATTAAAAATAAATAAAAAAATTGTGCTAAAGATACAATAATTTTTTTTTCATGCATTTTTACATCTGCTGGTATGAGTGGTATAAAAGGAAAAAAATGTGTACAATATTAAAAAAAAGAAGGAAAAAGATTCCATAAGAGTCCATTATCAGCAAATCAGTCAACTATATAAATACTTTTATTCTTATACTTTCTTACCTGATCAGTTTCCACCTTTTTCCCGACACTCTGATCATTTTTACAGGCTGCAAAATATGGAAGGATGATGATAAAACTACACTAACCATGTCCAAATTGTGTTCTAAATCTAATTTGGCAGAGTTAGGATTTACTTTAACCCATCATTTATGTTTACCTTTTCAATCCAAGTAAGTCCTTCAATTACTGAACAAAGTATGGAATCCTGTAGATGTTTTAGTCTTTGTTGGTACCAAGGTGAAGGTAGTAATTCTCCATCCTTCACGATCATTTAGGAATACTTGCTGTCAGGCTGCCACGGCACTGATGCGTACTTCTTCCTTTTTCCTTGTAAAGCTTTTACTCTATTCTTTATTCCCACTGAAATTTGGAATTTAAATTTCCTTTCACAACCAAAATGTATCTTTTGTGAATCCATACTTTGAAAAATGATGTGGCCAACCGGGGCAAAAAATATTTCCAATTACTCTCAGATTGTGCAGTTGGAGTAAAATCCTTGTAAAACGTCCGAGAGGTTAAAGAGCTTATTTGAAAAGCAAATGAAAATCACTTAACGGTGACCTTAGCACATCAAATGTCAGAGCGGAGCATTTGTCCTCCCGAACGGCCACATTCATCGTCAAATCACCACGTCTTCCTCCTCCGGGTCAAGAGTAGTAAAGGACTAACAGGGATTATTGACATTAAGGTGAATAATGAGGACGCGGGCCGCCGAGATCTCATCCAAACCTTCATCATCCTGATATTGTTTTAGAGCAGATGAATTCAGCTTCAGGAGGAGGCTCTTCACACTCCTCCTCTTCCATCGCCACCCCCCTCTTTCTTTCCATTTTCTCTTTGGTTTCTCCAGGCCCTATACTGGGAACAATAGCTGTACAATTAACGTGGGCCAGGCACCGTGGAGCGATCGTTTGATGTTCCTGGCCTCTGTGCCGAGAGTAGGAAAACCACGGTTGGCTGTCCTCAGGCTTTATGGTTATTCCCCTCCTTTCTAAAGGTTATTAACTCCCAGAATGTAGAAATCCGGGCAACGAATTAGCTAATGACACCTGCAATATGCCAGAAATAATGTTTACAAAGCTAAGACCCTCATTACCTCCCCAGGGCCTGAAGTGGGAAAACAAAGAGAGCAAGCCTGAGAGGAAAATGCACGTTTTCATTTCTTTATGCTCACCTTCTTCTCTGTTGTCTCTCACCTCCTTATCCGCCTGTATTTATTAGGGCCGGTGGGAAAGAGGCGATGGCTGCTTTTCAGCGTGCAATACTGCACAGACGCGACAATAAAGTTGACCCTGAAGCTCGAACCTTAATTGAAGCGTGGTCGTGCTAAAAATGTTTAGCCGTGTTAACGGAAGTGTTCGTTCTTTCCAAGTGGTCTCCAGACAAAAGAGGACGTAAACGGATTCCTTGTTACTCTTTAAGTGCCGGACAGGTGGACGGGCGATCTCCATTGTACGGCGGTGCATTCATTTGCCGTACCGGATTATTTCCACTCGGGGTTACTCGTAGGTTGGAGTGTAAACTTACAGGTAGTGAACAAAAGGCGAGGAAACAACATGGAGACATCAGCAGTCCATCTCAAAGTTTTTAGACTGAAAGAAACCATAAAAGGGAAGGCCTGCGTCATGGTGGGCGTGTGTAGCTTCGACCAACTTGAACCAACTTGAAAGCTTATTAAATACTACAAACACTCGTGGTTTAAACCTCTTTGAGTTTGACTGATACAAGGCTGGAAGGCAGCAGGAATTTTTCTGTTCTTTTCTTCCTCTTTTCTCCCTCCTCTCGCTGCCATCTACATATTTTGATAGTTTAACACACTGTTTTTCTGGATGACGTTGTGCCCCGCTGCAGGAAAAGGTTCCTCGTTTGGTCTGGCCTGAGATCCAGGATCTAACACTTCGCTATGTATAGGAGGAAAAAGTACACGAGCAAGTTAAGGACGTGCAAATTAAGAGCTTACAATCCAGCCCAGGACTTATCCGCTCTCAGGCAAGAATGCTACCGATTGAATCAGCGGCTATGTTTACGCGTGCTGAATACTACACTTACAGCCGAGTACTGTACGTGGGAGTTAATAGTATACATGAAGCGTTGTGTAATCATGCATGTTCAGGGTTGGTATCGGCCTGCTGTTTTACTTAGACAGTTCATACATATGAATAAGGAAAATACATCTCAACTGTTGCCTTACGTCAACATTCACATCTTGGGGAGATGCATAACGGCGAAATCCGTTTCTGTGGCAGCCACGTTGACACTATTTAGACGCTTACATACCTGAATAAATCAATTTACAATCGTATAATCTGCATTAGTCTCCTCACTCTTTGGTTTGTGCCAATTTTAATCTCATTAAGGTCTGCACATTACATTTGAAAAAATATATCTATCGTCTTAATCGCACCAGGTATCAACGGATGAGGATGAGTCCAAGTATTTTTTCATGAAGCATTCTAAGAAAAGTGTCAGAATGTTGTCTTTAATCTCAGAATTTTGAGTAAAAGGCAGGGAAAAAAAAAAAAAAACTGTCAAAGAAATTTTCATTGACCTGACTTTTTTTCTCAGAATTCTAAGATTAAAGGCAAAATTCTGTCATTTTTTTTCTCAAAATGTTTTTTATTTGTGGTCCTAATCCTCTGCCACAGGAATCTGTTTCAAAATGGCTAAAATGCTTTTTCCCTTTTATCCACTATTTCATCATTAGGGTGAATAAAAATAGACCTCGAGCCATCAATCCAGCAATTAGCCTTAGCCACCTGCTTCCTGCTTGCATTTGGTTATCAGCCTCGTCTCACTGGGCTGATATGTTTCTCCAGAGACTTTATCATAAAAAACGCAAAGCAGTGCGGTCTAAAGGATGTGGAGGACACTGCTGCATCCAAACACAACTCACGGCCACGAGGACGCCGCGGGCATCATGAAACGTGCTCGTAGTGAGACAGGAAATTCAGACTCTACACACGCTTTGTAAACACACAGTGCACTGAGCTTTGAATTGGCTTCAGTTGGCTGCTGTGCCATCCTGGGAAGTGAGCGGCAGCATTTATGGAAATAATATAAACACACACGCATGTCGCTGCACACAAATTTAGAACGTATACGCTTTGAGCACAGTGGCGGCAGGTGTAATAAATTGAGTTGTAATATCAGAGGCTTTGATCTATGATGCTGCCGATGCAGGTCAGAGTGTGTTTGTGAAGGATGAGGGACCGAGTCTGCGCGTCGCATAAAAGCTCGTTGCTGTGGGAAAGCAGATTGGAGGACGCTCAGCGAGGAGTAACAAGGGAAGTGTTGAACGTGGCTCTATAGGAGAGGCAAACACAAAATACAATGGCACACAGAGGCCGTCGAAATACACACACACACACACACACAAATCAGAGGTCGATTTAATGGAAGAATATTGTTGAGCCCCATTGTGGTCTTCATCATCAAACCACAATTTCCTGTAGTGACCTAGACAAGGGATGACACAGTAGAGAGTGATTAGGACGGGATTTGAAAGAAAAAGGCATGGAGCGGATGTCCATGAAGGCAGGCGAAAGGAAAACAACGACCTCTCTCTCACTCCGTCTTATTCTTCCTTTTTTTCCCTCCCATCAGTGTCCATCTCTTACAGTGCCTGTCATATGTTTCTTATCTCCGTGCTACTACTGTTTCTTATCTTGTTGGGTTTGGCATTTGGTTACCGTGTAGACGTGGTAGTGTCTTGACACGTGTGTGTGTGTGTGCGTTTGTGTGGGGGTGGAATAGCTACAGTTCCATCCATGTTCTAAACTCAACATTTCCATCAGCCCTGTGCGAAACTTGAAAACACATAAGCGAGAAATACGGACAGATTATGGCCACGAATCAATACTTGCCAAGTCCTCCTTGGTCTTCTGTTTAATTTCGGTGCGGTACGTAATGTCATAAGAGCACACAGAGAAACTGCAGTATCCGGCGTAATGCTGCTGGAAGTGGCCATCGGTCGGAAGCACGCTGCAATTTTCTGCCATGTAAGGTTGCAGCAAGCTCTTTATTTATTCCTTAAAATAGGCCAAGGTTTGTTGTACACTTTGCTCAACATAACAGCCCGTCGGTTGAATATGTGACCTCTCTCTAGAATTACAGCGTTACAATTTATTGAACAAAATGTGTCCACCATAAGAAATAAGACAAGAAACTTTTTTTTTTTTGCATATTTTGTACAAAAATTTGAAATTTAGGTGGCTGGAAACACACACCATGACCTAACAGTGCATCCGTCAGTGTGTCTCGGTTGTTTTGTGACAAGTTTGTGTCCTTTATATCAATCTGTCCGGTGAAACGTGAGGATTAGATAAAGAAGTTTGCCCCTGCAAAGCAAACAGTCGTAATCAACATGAAGGCCAACAGTAAGGAATGGAATTTATCGGTGGCGCCCGTTCAAATTGGTGAGATGGAAGAACTTCAATATACTTTGCGTAGGCTTTAATGAAACTGATACGACTCGTGCAATTGCTGCCAGCTGGAGAGCTCCGTTTGCAGCAGAGAGGGAGCGAGGATAAATCAGAAGTCAAATGCCAATACGCCATCGGCCAAATCTCTCAACCCAGTGAAACATAAGAATAATCAGATTTGGAGACGCTTTTCAGGAGTGGAAGTTTTGGAGGAGCTGGAGTCTTGGGTGATGATATGAGCAGAACACACAGAACAAGGAGTGCTTTTTTTTCTGACTGACAGACAGTCCCCAACAAGGCTTTTCTCTGAGGGGGTGCACAAGGTCCTGTCACTAGACCTGATCTCTGCAGCGAGGGGAAAAACGCAGAGATGGAAAAATGGAGTTCTTTGTGGAGGCTTGAGGATGCAGTGGTTGATTTGTGGGTCAGATAAGGAAAGAGAAATTAAGAGTTTGACAGAGTAATTCATCTTGGCAATTTTTGTTATATAATCTCTTCGTGTGCTTGTGTGTTTACCGTAGTGTGTGTGTTGGCACGTGATCGTAGATACGCTCGTCACCAGTGAGCTCTGTCATTCTCACTGGTGCTGAACCTGCATAAACATTACCCATTGTATTGTATTATACAATATAATATATTATTATCACATTCAGGAAGACCTGGACGTTCGTTTGAGTGCATTTTTGCAATATTTTTTGATATTTTTTGGGTCAAACGTGCAAGATGAGGAACTTTTTCGACCACAAAAAGTTTCATTTAGGTCAGTTTATTCAGCCTCTGCCTGTGCCAATTAATGTGTAAATCAAGGAAATTACATAAAGTTAGAACCATTTTTGCAGCTATCAACTTTGTACAATCAGACCACCTGACCCTGCCACAAAGTCCAAAGAATTATGGGGACGAGCCACATAACATAGACTCAGAAATGTAGGTAAACAAAGATAAAAAGAAGAGTTGATGTCCAACACCGTGACATAACTCTGCCTTGTGGTGGTGCTGTTTTACATCATTCACAGGCTGCAGTTTCTCAGGAGAGGACAAATCTCACTTGTTTCCCCTCACAACACATTGTAATGGTTATACCATGCGATACAAACAGAAAAACACCACTCTCCTACTGCGGCTATCACCGAAAAAGCCTTAGCTTTGACGAGGAAAAAAAGTGATGACACCAGCTATTATGGTTTGGATTTTAGAGCCATTTAAACAGGCTCTTGGAAATGAGCCTGCAATGCTTTTATTTTCATGTGTAATAACTGTAAGTGTGTGTTGGTGCGTTTCCTCTGCTGGTTCATCAGCTTACACAGCCGCGGACAGAAAAGCTCAAAGATAACAGTCACTTAGCTGCTTCTCTGCCAAGCACAACACACGACACCTCGGCTGTCAGTGCGTTTACACACCACTGTTTAGCTCATCTTATCACACACTTCACGCCATCACTTGGTCCGCAGCGGAATATGTTATTGAATATAACGATAACGTGCGTTTATCTGGAAGGACTTGGTGAAATGTGAGATTCCTCCTGATTGGTGTGTTGGTTTATGACAGGGTTCATCCATCACGGGCTGAGTGTGTTTAGACAGGAGAATTTGTCACACCAGGCTCAATATTCTCTGCTGCCATCATTTTATGAGTGGGCAGATATGTTGTGCATTTTTTCCTGTTTTATAACTGAGCTGAGAATCGTAGTAATTTTATCATTTTGTTAAAGATATTTCTCGTTTGAACAGAGATATTCTTTTTCTAAAGTTGTACTTCATATGGTATAATGCGTCCCATTATATCAAAACGTAGCAGTGATGGCATTTCTGTTCTTGTTTTTGGTATTATTATTCCCTTTGTTATTAAAATTATTATTTATTTTATTAGTATTTGATGTTTCCTCCAAAGTTCCTACTAACTCTTTGTGACTAACGTTCATCCCCAAAACAAATTACATCCAGAGAAACTTTCAATTTATTTATGATTGAATGTGGCGATAAATGAGTTTCGTAAATCATTTTCTGCCTCTTTATTGTTGAAAATTTTACATCGCAATCTATACCATATTTTACAATCCCTTCCTGTTCCTGTCATTAACTGTGACAGACTTGATGGGGCACACAGCATATAAACTCAACAAACTAAAAATATATGACCATCAAGAGAGCAAAAATTAGATCTTAAAGTATTCCAAATGTAATCTGTATCAAAATAGTTTAAGATGCTGTATTTTTGTATCTAAATAATACTTTCAGTCATTCATCCTAACATCTTTACAATAGTTATAGGTAGCCAGATTGTATAAATCTTTTTGCGGGTTCGGTATTTGTAAATAAAGTGTGTTTAAAAAATAAAGAATCTCCTGGCTAAATGTTTCTGGCAGCACATTTAGCATCGCTAAGTTAAACAGCATGTGTCAGCATCACAGAGGAAGTTACGACTGGAGTCGGAATGACTCGCATGATTTTGTTTTATGCACAAAAAACAGTTTGCAAGAACTGACATTATTTTCAAATTTTCAAAAGCTCTCATATGACATTAGAGTTCATCACTGGATAGCTAGCCAGCAGCTAATGGTTCATTCCAGGCAACTCGGAACTCTTCTGACTTCCTCCTTGTAAAACTGCTGCAGAACGTCTCTCGCAGTTGGGAAGCTCATGGCGGTTACAGCGAACTCCAGCACAATAGGTGACCTTACACCTCTGAATAATTGTGAAAAAGTGACCAAAACACACCAAAAATGAGTTTCATAACACTAAAAACAGAGCGTAATTTATTCTAAAGTTTACAGCAAAGGTCACATCAAAACGTAATATTTGTATTTACAAAATGTTTTTATTTTAGTTTGACCATTACAGTATCAAATTACATTTTTGTGTATTTTTGCCCGTCCCTGTACATTGGAGACAAACCCTGTGATGTCATTGATCCTTGGTACGGTCCAGTCTTTAGTTATTGTTTTGAGTAAGATGATGATAATGGCGATGATGATGATGATGCTGAGGAGGGGGATGCTGTAGGTTGTCATTCCCTGAGTCATGGATGGATGGAACAGCTCTGGGTCAGGTTTTAGTCTAGTTTTGTTTTTGTTTTTTGTCTCCCATCATGCCTGCATGTGAAGCTGTGATAAAGCAAACACGGTGACAGCAGAGGCTTTCACATGATGTCAACGGCGCAGCTGTTTGTGTGACTCTTCCTGCTGATCCATACAGTTTGAGCTTTGTGAATGAGAGCAGCAGCAGCAGCAGCAGCAGCAGCAGCAGCAGGGCGGGGATTAGGAGCCGCTGGAACGGGGAAACAGCGGCATGAAGGCGCACACATCAAACTGCTGGATGCTGAAGTCACTGCAGCACTTTGATGTCGCTGCGTGTTTTGTTCTGCTCTCTGTGGCGGCCAAATGTAGCGTGGGCGCATGCATAGTACTGAAACAGGTAGGCAGGCACACACACACACACACACACACACACACACAACAAGGCCTGAACCCGTCCATGTCAGTTATCCACCACCAATCTGCATCTTATTATTATTAGAATAATCCTAATTATTATGAATATTATGCGGGGGGGGGG
>OMNV01005087.1:1365-27442 GCA_900303265.1 Brotula barbata | reverse complement strand
TCCACAATGTCTTGATCATAATTCTCATAGATTCAGCTATGATAATTGTAGTGTACAGACAAGTATTTTCTCCAAGTGCCATTTATCTGTCTGTCTGTCCGTCTGTCCGTCTGTCCGTCTGTCTGTCTGTCTGTCTGTCTGTCTGTCTGTCTGTCTGTCGTCTGTCTGTCTGTCTGTCTGTCCTCGTGGGTTATGTCAGTGTGTCTTGTTTCTCTCCTTGATCCTTCACAGTGTCTGCATCAGGAATTCTGATAATGTAAAGACATAATTCAAAGTCTCATTTGTTGACTAACAACACTCCCTTGTGGTCATGTGGGACATTGCGAAGGAAAGGACAGGAAAGGAAAGGAAAGGACAGAACAGGACAGGACACGAGAGGAGAGGAGAGGAGAGTTTCACCCTCACCTTTCTTCACTTTTCCATCTTTACTTTCTTTTGTAGTCTTTTGTCTCTGCCAAATTCTCATTTTTCACAATGCTCATCTATTCTTTATCCCCCCTTTGTAAAATCTAAATGATAATAAAACTGCATAAAACCAGTTTTGATACAACCGAACATAAAATATCATGAAATGAATCCAAATGTGACTCCAGTGCAGGAAGTCATGGCAGCGTCAAGCCTCTGTATCTTTGTATCGGCAGTAATTAATGATCAGTCACGCCTGACCGTACATCCTATACGAGCCGACATCCTGTCAGCTGCCAAACACAACAGCGTCCATTGTCTTTCACTCACAGGTGTACCTCTCTTTGTTTTAAAGACACGTCAGCCAATCACAGCTGGAACCTTTCCACTTCTCTCCAAAACGACGAGTCGGCGTAATGAATTCAACCGTTCGACAATCAGCGTGGAGAGGCTCTGCTCTTCATCTCCGAGGCGTTGATAGGCCTCATTATGATGCTGAGCGTCGTAAGTGTCCTGCTTTCAGAATCAGCCTCAGCGCTCCTTTGTATGGAGACAGAAATGACAGAATGCAAATGTCCATATACGGCGCGAAGATGAATAATAGTAACAACACGACAGCAGTAGTAACTAACGGATCAAAAGGGTTCACGAGCGGAACATAAACTAACGATTAGACTGCAGCCGGGGTCACGTCAGCGCTTTTATATTCGGAGGAGGGCGAAGAGTGTGTGGTGTATTTACATGTGCTTTTGTTACATGAATGATGTGACGGTCGATGATAAATTAGATGTCACACTTGCTGTCCCGGGTAAGCCGTCAACATTGTAATGTGTTTACAGACACACTGTATGTGACAAACGGGACATAAATCATAATTAGCACCTGCGCCTACCGGTTTCTCACAATAGACGTACGAGTCAACTTCTCTGTCGGTGATAACTGATGATTCAAATCAGAAATACTGGAGTATGATACTCAGATTTCACTGAAACAAGGCCGGATCAACAAGTACACAAGGTGGTAATGAGAACGCGTATGAACTGCAGTACTGCAATATCCTCTGCAGTCGAGTAAAACTTCCGCTCCTAAAGTTTTACCTCTAATGGGGCTCGGACAGCTCAGACAATTCAAATCAATGCTTCGATTCAGCAGACAGATAGCAACAAATTACGGCTTTCCACTCGAGTATACGCAGTAAAATAAAGTCACTTCCTGTTTCTTTCATCATTTAAAAGCAACCAAGAGAGCTTATCGTATTTATCTCTTCCAATAAATCGGAACAATACTATACAGTATAATAAAGTACCCGTGGGTTCAGTACTTCATATATAGGACGTAAGAAAAATACCAAATATGACATAATGGAGACGGAAATGTGAACTGGCATCATGAAGTAATGGTAAAAAATAAAATAAAAATAGAATAGACTACAGCAAAGTCCCTGGTAACCAATGAAGGCTCAGACGGGGGTTCGATGATCTGTCAGTCCAAAGAATTCCAAAGCCAAAAAAAAAAGAGAGAAAGAGCTTTGGATGAAGTCAAATATTAGAGATTAGATGACTTTAAGATAATCAGTAGTTCCAGTTCATTGCTTTAGTTTATCCATATTTAGCAACGCTGTCAAACCTCACGGTCTGGTTGCGTTGTACTTTGCGGTCATCAGGAGGATTAATGTCCTTCAAAGTTTTCTATCCGACGTGAATGACGGATTGTTTTCTCTCCGGGGTTTGGATGTCTGCCGTGGAGGACCTGTTTGTCCTTTTATCTCTCTCTGTTTAGATTGGCTGAAGTGTTAAGCGGTGTTCTGGTACGGCTGAGAGGATGTAATACCGCTGCGATGAGAGATCTGCAAAAGAATCCGCGTTCTCCGTTCTGGCTCCCTCGCAACAACAAAACTGTTTGTGCAAAACGTAAAAGGTTGCGGATTTAAAGAGCGGCCAGACAAAATCAGATGTTTTCAAACTGGCGGCCGTGCTGAGTCGTCAGATGTTCTGTCGCTTCAGCAGAGGCCCTTTAAACAAAAGCTGTTGATGGTCAGCTGTGCCAAGAGCTTCGTTTCCACCGAGCCATCTGGAAGATCACTGAGGGTGTGCTGGGCCGGGGCGCACCAAGATCCCAAGCACCCGGGAAAGTGAGTAATTGAAATGATAGGAGAGGGAAGACCCAGGAATAGCAAGTGAGCTCGTCTGTGGATGGAAAGAGAGAAGCTGCTGATATTTACACGGAGCCGGTGGCTCTGTTTACATACACGCTAAAACTCTGACCGCACCGACTTTAAGGACTCGTGTCCCTCAGGGGACCGAGAGTGATGGAAGACAGCAATCTGAAGATGCTTCTTACGACGTCGTGTGTATACTTGAGTCAGATTTACGCCGGTATAAATCGAAGGAAAACTCTTCAGGCTACGTCCACATTAACATGGATAAAAATGCTGTTTTAGTGCCAAAATGTTTTCTGTCAACACTTTTTGCACAATGTCAGTGTTTTTGAATTCATTTCTGACTTTCCTCATCACTAAAAAGCTTTTTCTAGTGTGGACAAAAGGGGGAAAAAAAAAGGAGGAAAAAGAGGTGTTTTTTCAGATTCATCCCACTTTGATGTAGTAAACAGAGTTAAATTAGGCACAGAAACTCAAAGGTTAAGACAGATTTCATTCCATTAATTACATTCATCCATACGACTTAATCCCATTCAGTACAGACAAATAATTAGAGTACCGAGAGGCAAAGGGTTCATTTCCCAAATCCCAAAAACAGATTAACCGCAGACCTCCACGTCCATTTTTCCAGCTCGCATTAGAATTTGATCTCAGTTTCCAGATTAGCAGATCGCACATTAATGCAAGGTGTAAATGAGGCCCTGTGTGTGTGTAGCCATGCAGTTTAATATTTAAGTTGTCGAGCTCTCCTCCATACAATCCAATGGAGGTGAATGGTGAGTTTCATTACAGGTGAACTTTAGGCGACCTGATCGTTTCTAGAGAACTCTCGAGAACCACAATCATTCTTTTCTAACACAATATTTAAATAGCAATTATTTATGATAGCATTAGCTATCATAAAATAATCTCCGGGGAAGGAAACGGAGTGGACGCTCATACTTTAAAAGCATGCGTGCGGGTTTACATGTTGACCCGAGGATAAAAGTCGAACTGATTCACGTGGACCACAGGCAGATTGAAGAATGTCCCATTGCACAGGAATGCACCGCGCTGCCGTTAGCACAGGGACGCTCGGCAACTGCTAATGCAAGTCCAAATAAAGAATCTGGGATGTTATGATAGCAGACGTTATTTCCATTTGAAATGTTTTGCCAGTCTGGGGGAGCTGACAAAGATTTCAAAAATACCGAAACCAGCAGGTTGGGGTTTCATATAAGTAACGTTTAGGGGTGTAAATCAAGTCACATACCAAGATTTCCTGTCCTAAACAATTTGATATAAGGCCACTTTACAGAGGAAACACCAGCATGGTAATATTGAGTATTACAGCAGCTTAATTCACACCTTTAGTTTATTTTCCATGGTAATGCTCTACTTGGTTAGTCTCCATTGAAACAGTTTTGTGTTCAACCAAATCCAAAACGGCAATAATAATAATAAAATAACAATAAAACAAAGCCAGTGACACCAAACTATGAAAATTTAATAATTTGAATCATGTAAACACTTTAACAGTTTCCCTTAAAATAAAGCCCATTTTCACCTAATTGATAAACTTTCAACCCACAGTAGATGTTTCTTTATTTTCTCTTTGTTCCTTTGTTTGTGCAGATACACACCTTAGTACAGAGTTTATCCCAAGCTGTGTGTAACTTCTGTCACTCCGTAGTAGCCAAAAGATTCACACACCCCATAAAGTGAAGTCATTCAAGTCATTTCTTTTAAATTTGAGTATCATATTGTTTTCATTTAGTCATTTTAGTCACATGGAATACGTTTACACTGCAGCTTTGGATGCTCAGTTTTGTTTTCCAGCCTAAATGACTTTTTTCACCATTTTTTAAATTTATTTATTTTACATACTTTTTTTTACAGAAGATTCGACCCATGTTTTATAAAAAAAAAAATATTTTGAGAATTACAATTACAATTACAATTCGCATTTAGCAGACGCTTTTATCCAAAGCGACGTACATTTGAGAATTATAACAACACAAGCGAAGATCTATGCAGAAAATACAACGACAATAAGTGCCACAAGGTTCAGGTTCCAGTCCATAGGACCAAGTTGCTTCGAGGCAGTGCTACATGGCAGTGCAAAGAGGCAAGACAAGGCAAGACAAAGTGCATATGTGTAAAAGTGCGGTTTATGTTGTGAGAAGGTGTTCCCTAAAGAAAAAATTCCAAATTCTGAGAAAAAAAAATCTGAAAAATCTTTTTGGCAAATTCTGACTTTTTTGACCTCTGACCCTTTGTGTTTAAGGGTTCTGACTTTTTTTCATTTTACAGTTTTGACTTTTTTCTCCGGATTCTGAGATTAAAGTCCAAACTTTTTTTTTCTCCCTGAATGCGTGTTTTTCGTTGTTTTTTTGTTTTTTTTTACTGGGCCCTAATCCTCATCGGTATATCTGATCTGTGCCACATGTGGGCAGTAAATCAGAACGGGGTCACATGAAGCTGGCAGTGTAAACGTAGGCCGTGACACTCGTTTGATTGAACTCCAAGTCACGTGACTCCGGTCCGTGTCCGTGGAAACGGCTCCAAACCTGTTTTCTCCCCTGATTGTCATCCTGGGTGAAAGTTAGACCGCATGAAGGACTCCTCTGCGTCTGTAATGGCTGTCCAAAGTCTATCTGCACAAACGGCCCGTCCTCCTCCCGCCTCATAGTTCCTGTCGCGCTGAAGGCCGCCGACCCCGATCTGTACCACCCGCAGATCTGGCACAGACTTGAACCCGTGCTGACCCTGACTGGAATATCGGGAGGCTTGGCTGCCATGACAGACAGCAGACAGGCAGCTCTGAATCCCTCTGCGCTCTCCCTCTCTTTACCCTCCAAAAAAAAGGCGCCCTCTTACCCCCATCTATTGAGAGAGTGTGAAGCTACAGGGCCCAGCTGCCTCCACTTCAGAGGCAGCAGGCATGTCAAAACAGCACATGGCTCTGCCCTGCCAGAGTCACGCCTGCAAGTGGAGCACACTCGCGGGTCATCTGGAGTGACAGTATGCCTGCAGGAACATTAGCACGGAATCTAATCATCGTCTCTGTGTTCCGTGGAGCCCTCGCCCACGGAGTTATCGCGCCGTTCGGCAGCTTTTAGCGTTCTTTTGTCTCGTTGTTTCGGTTTTGTAGTCGCACTGTAACACGAGTCTTATCTTTCGCCATCCGTGCCACAAGCAGCGCCGCGTCCCATTTGATATTTTGGGGATCAAAAGGATGTTTACGCTCGCCCACAGTGTGGTCTTGAAAGAAGTCTGCTTCAATGGGGGTATAGCCCAAAACACTCAGTGTAGGGGGGAGGGGTTTTTAGATAAAACTGTCAGTGTTTTGTTTTTGTTTTTTAGCTATTCCTGATTTAAAAGGTTTTGTATTACATATAAGGTTAGAATCAAAAAATGAAAACATGTAAAATTGCCTAATTCTCTTAGAAATCCACAAACAGTGAAAAGACAATGTTGACAGAACCGTCCCAGAGGACCGCTGTGGTCAGTCCGCGTTCCTGAGGTCCAGCATGTGGACTTGGGAGATGGAGACCAAATTAGTATGAGTAGTATAAGATGGATTTTATACGTGTCAGACAGTTTTGGAGTTCTTCCACCCAAATACTTACTGCAGCTTCAGATGACCCCATATCTCTTCTGTTCATGGGTAAAAATTGTGCAGTTTTTCTGACGGGAGCGACTCTGAGTTAGGCAGAAACTATAGAAGTCTGTTTGTTTGTGTCGTTTTAGAAATTAGGGTCGTATATGATCTAATATGAGTTATTTTCCCATAATGTTGCTTATGTTAAATATGTGACATACTTATTATATCTAGCTGTTCATTTACATCTGTCCTCCTCCAGCTGGAAGTTTGTCCTCCTCTAATTGCTTTCTTTTCGTGTTAAGTTGTCCTCTTCGCTCCCATCGTTGGGCTATTTTAGGACAACCTTGTCTCTTCATGTGGTCCACCGTTATCAGAAAAAAGGACGTAAAATGTCATTGGCCACTAATTGTGTTTGTGCTAATGTTTAGTCAGTCCAGACCTTTGGCTCCTTTGTCCAGTCTGCAGGCCATTTAGCTGCAGCAATGCACTTGGCGAGCCCGATAACAGGTGAATGGCCATGGTCTAATAGGCCATCTGTGGAAAACACATTGCAGTCAATTAAGAGTCCACTTCCTCCACTTGTGACGGCCATTAGACAGCCGCACCACAACAAGTGACTCTTCAGTAGCTTTTACTCTTCCACTCCTCTTCATTCAGTGTCCTCCCGCAGCTCCGTCCCTCACAGACTGACTTTTTGTGTACTTTTGTCGTCCACTAGGTTTTAGTCAAGTGATGTTTCCGTTGAAACGCAGCTCTCCACTCAATGATTTTATTCTGACCCTGATGGTCAAAATGAACCTCCTTCACTGCCATTTTCTCTGCCGGTCGTACATTCTCTACCAGCCTTGTAAAAGAGCAAAGGAGTTGACCTCCCCCCAAACAGGATGCCCTTTGGAATAAGAGATCCGCACAATGAAGCCATTTAAAAGTCCTTAAGATTTGTTTGACGAATCGCTGAGTGTTTCATACATAATTCAATCTATTTCACCACACAGCCCTTCAGAAAGCCAAAACACACACACTCACACACACAAACACACACACACACACAAAGTTAGCACAAGAAGTACTTAAATACTTTACGCAGGTCAAAGTAGCAACAGTAATGTTTTGTTAGTTGGTTTGTTTTATTGCGATTTACTCTGGTATAAAAATAAAATGTGTTTATTCTGCAGGTTCATTAGATGCTATAAAAATAATAATAATGATAATTATAATATAATGTATATTGTATAATATATATGATTATGAGAATGTGATGTAATTACATAATAATAATGACAAAAATCACAACTACTAATAAAACAGGTAAGAAAGAAAGAAAGTTAATGTAATCAGAGATAAAATCGGGAAAAAGTGAGACTAAATGTAAAAAGATGGACCTCATGTTGATGCTGTGGTCTTTTGTGATCTTATCTCCTATAGAACGTGAAGTGCCTGTGAAAAGTGATGTCAGCTACAAACCCAGACAGAGATGACGCTCCTGTATCTGATCCTGGCCCTCAAGCTGCACTAATTTTAACCCGGAGCTTCGCACAGACAGACAGCCAGACAGACAGACATACATCAACCCTGTGCACCCTCTTAAATCTAACATCAAACACACTCCTGTGGCCTGCAGCTCCCAGCAGCCTTCACTCGTTGTGCCCCGGGTTTAACTGAGAGTGCACAATGCCTCCCTGGCGGTGTCACGGTTTTACCAGATCCCCTGCCAGCTGGCACAGGTAATTGTTAATTGAATGAAAGGTATTAAGCTCACATGCCGCAGCTTTTGCATTTACTTCAGAGTACCTTTGACGACACCTTACAAGATAACCTTAAGACAAAACTAGACGAGCTAGTTGAGCAGGAAAAAGCGCGATAATCAGTCAGCAGGATCTCCCTTTGTTGTTGTCTGCGTCAGTGGACTAGATAGTAAATAAGCCTGAAGATTGGCTCCTCTCCTGCTGTTTTATTATGGTGACAAAGTTTTATTATGGTGACAGTCGCCATAATAAAACAGTCATGCGTATTGATTTCCTTTAGTTTTTACATTGAGCCTCCACGTGCTAGTGTGAGAAAAACTTGTAGTTTTATGTGTGCGTGTGTTCTGTGTGTAACTGTAGAGGAGCGGTTGTGTTACATCCTTGCCGTCGTTCACGTTTCCTTACCACAGATCAGGACAGTCAGAGACCTGCACACACTTGCAGACACGTCGGCCAAATTTCAAACACCAAATTTGACATTATGATATTTACAAGTACAACTAACAAGTATTTGGACGTGGGACGTGTCTTACAAGTACACGCCCTGGGAGAGAGAGGTTGACAGGAACATGTAATGAGTTGGCTATCATCAGGGGATTTTTGTCACAGACTTGTTCCAGACCAAAACATCAAAGGAAGACTTAACATGTGACCCGGTGATGTAAATGACCCTGAATGGCTGAAACTCATTAGTTTGTGTAATTGAAGTTGTTCTTAATATGGCATGGATTCTCTCTGAATGAGTTCTTTCCCTTTAAAGTTCCTTGCTTGTTGATGATGTTCTCCCAAACGCAGATTTTGCCACTTCCTCTGTCCTACAGTGTCACCAAGTGGCCACTGTGTGTAGACCGAAAGATTTCCACAATGCCTGAAGACGAACCCTGACGGGGACACTGAATGTCAGCGAGAACCAGGACCCGACCGATATTGGATTTCTGGGGCCGATGCCGATATTTTGGGGTAAGAAAATACCAATAATCGACATATAACCCGTTTTACAGTGATCCCTCAAATGGTGGTGTCTTAGTGTGCCTGGTGTCATTTTCATAGCAGCTCATGTCGGAGAACATATACGCCGATACCAATATATCGCGATAGGCCAATATCGGCCGATATATCAGTCGGACGCGAGTGAAAACACAGAAGACTTTGGGGTTGTTGCATTCCCTGCATAGCATTATCATCAATATTGGCCTAAGTATGCGCAAATTGACCTTAGAATGAATCTATTCACAGCAGTTTTCCAAATAAAGGAGGACAACTCAAAACATAATTTCCAAGGGTTTTAATAATTTACTAAAAAAGAGTGTAAAAGTTGCAGATCTCTCCCGTTCAGGTGGATCTGTTCCATATTCAAAGTGATGACAGATGTAAGAAATGTTTGAAAACTTGCCCTTGTCGGTACAGTTGTGTACACTTACTTGGCAATTTACCTCTTGGCTGTAATTAAATGTGTTTTGCACTGTATACTGTATATCAAAAAAGCTCACGGCAAAAAATACTTTGATATGAATCACTTGAAAGTAAACCAACCAGCATGAAATGTACAGCTTTAAGAAAATTGCAAAAACACGGCTGAAAAGTGTATATACAAACATGCTTGGAGTCGTACAAAGAGCGGACTGAGTGGAGCTGGAGAGACAGGGCTTTCTAAACGTTTGCTTGACATCATTTAGGAGTGTCAATGAAATAAAGCATCATTTTTAAATATTCAATAACCTCGCAATGTTCAAATACCGTGGTAACCTATTGCCTATTTCAAGTTTTTTTCGCAGAAGAGGAACACTTATATAAATATATATCTCCTGCAGCAGTTTGTTTAATTTAAACTCATTAAATAAAATGGCAAAATGTTCAGTATCTGTAGAAAATAAAAACAACTAGGATGCATTGTCTTTGATAAATGGTTCTTACTGTGTCCACTTAAGAGATGGTAATGCCCATCACCATTATCGTGTAAGTGGCTGCTTGGAAGAGGTAATATATATATTTATATATATACACATACATATATATCTATCAAATTCTATAACATGATACAATTTGTATAAATATGGCATCTTTACAATTGCATTAAAATGACATTTTTTTTTTTTTATTTCAGATCCCAAGTCGATTCATTGTAAATTGGGAAAAAAAGGCCTTGATTAACTTTCTCATTTTCTTGTTTTAAATATTAAAAAATAAGTTTCGATTCTTTGCAAATGTGTCTTACATTATAAACAACAATTCTGTCTTCACTGGTCAAATATTTCCCATCGTGTTCATATCTACAACAATAAAATTGTCACTTTGGAAGGTGAGGAAGAAAAAGTGCCATTGTTAAATGCTCCCCCTTTGGAGTAATTTACGACCTTTGCTCCCCTTTGGGGGAAAGGTTTCATCAACAGTTCATCAACAGTGCAGTTCTATACAAAAATGTAAAAACATGATTGATGTAACGAAGCGGTGTGTTGCATGCCATGATATCATTTTGCTGGTTGTACAATATGGAGAGATGGGGCGCTGCGTCGACATTTACAGGTTTGTAATGAAATTCCTCCCTGTAAATGTCATCGGTGAGGCCTTCGAGTGCTGCTTAGACGTCTCACCCATAAGGGGCAGGATGCTGATCATTAGGAAGCGAACATGGTGATGTCAGTAAAATGGGCATAGTTACTTCGTGGGCATGTTTCTTCCACAGAGAGCACCGGACCTGGCACAAGGTTGCAGAGAAAACCAGTTTGAAGGTACGGCGAGGATTGTTGGGTTGGTATCCCGGCTAATCAAAGTTGTTGTTCACAGCATTTCACTCTATTCATTCATTACATTCCAGGCATGGGAGAGTCAGGCATGCCATGTCCTTTACTTGGCTGTCAACCCAGGTCTACCCAAAACCTCAGAGGGGTTCTGGCGCTCTCTGGTGCCCATATAGAGGAAGCGTAGGCACAGGGTACTGTAAGTAAAAGTAAGAATCAGTTCCCTCCGGTCCCCCTTTGATTCCACTATAGCATGTTCAGGATGGCGTTGTACATTTGGGTCAGCACAGCCAAGTGGACGGGCAGGCAGGACTGGCGGTCTTGTGTGGCAGGCGTGCACGTGAGCCAGGAAAGGGCGTTGTACTGCTCCAACACGAACCTTGTGAATGGAAAGTAAATACAGAATTTCAATTAGGCTTTTTTGTGTCCTGCAAATTTAGTGAAATATTACAAAATCCAAACTTACTCACTTCATATTTCGCAAAAATCTATTTGATATAAATTTTCATTAAAATCAGTGTTGCATTTTTACAGAAGCTTATTGCTGCCACGCCAGAAAAAAAAAAACGGCCCCGTATCATGTAATAACGTGAAAACTTTGTTATAACAAGATATTTGTCAACTGGTAACAATATATTTTCATGTTATTACATGATACCATTTATCTTGTTAAAGGTGAAATGTTTCACATTTTAACAGTTAACTTGTACAGTTATAACATAATAATTATCACGTTATAACAACATAAATGTTAGATTGTTATAACGTGTTAAGTTTGTATCTTGCAATAACGTGGAAACATATTGTTATAATGTGGAAAAACATCTCGTTATAACAATAAACTTTCATGTTATTACATGATACTGATGTTTCTTTTTCTGATGTG
Source organism: Brotula barbata (assembly GCA_900303265.1). Classification (NCBI taxonomy): domain Eukaryota; kingdom Metazoa; phylum Chordata; class Actinopteri; order Ophidiiformes; family Ophidiidae; genus Brotula; species Brotula barbata. Next base: position 15,924 of record OMNV01005087.1, on the reverse strand, counting down.
AAGTTTTATGTTTTCTCATTTCTAAGTTGGATGAAGTTGAAGTTTCTTTAATGTACGACTGTAATCATAATGCTGTGCTCTGTCTTATCAGTTACATTTATATAGTAATAATAATATTTAATACATACAGACCAATAGTTGATAAATGTCAAAATGAATGTGAAGTATTTGTTAACTAACAAATAGCACATTGGTTCTCAAACTGCCTCATCAAACACTAATGAAATCTTTTGAAAATTGAGACATTAATTTCCCTTCTTGTGTGTAGATCCTATCCTCACCTGAGCACATCAGAGGTGGTTTTGGAGTCTAAGGGGTGAGGCGTCCTCTTCGTCTTTTCGGATACCAGCTCATCCGACTGAGCGATGGAGATGTGGTGGTGCAGAGACGCCTGAGGGACAAAACAACAGCTGATCAACAGTTAATCATCACATCCATACGCTCCCAAAACTATTCCACCTCTCTGTCTATGTTTACCACCATCTTGCTCTCTTTCCCCACACACATGCAGTGTTTTGGTACCTTGAGGAAGAGGGGACACTGGCTCTCAGCCTGCGGGCACGAGGCCCAGAACCAGTGAGGAAGTCCGTTTGCCTGAGCAGTGGAGACGTAGTATCCCAGAGCCAGCGGCTGCTGCTTCAGCTCCTCTGGTGGATTGTCTCTGGACAGCAAGCGCTCCCCCTGGCTCTGCACGCAGGACAAGGTCAGAATGCAGTTACCACGGCTACGGTATGGAGCAGATGTGAACGTGTTAGATAATTTGTTCCACTGTTCCCCGACTCACCCTGGTGTGCTGGAAGTGCGATCCCATTCCCATCCCAGATGGAGAGCCAGGGGAAGGCACGGGGGAAGTGTTAGGGGAGGGGTGGAGGTTCCCTGTGATCAGCATCATGTCATGGCCAATGTCGTTCTCCAGTTCATCAGGAAAGGGCAGATCAAACATGTCGTCTGGGAGACAGAACGTGAAACGCAGGGAGTTCAGTGCGAGCCCAGCCAGAGAGGATTTAAAGGATTGTGATGACGCTTGGGTTTGAGGCCATTTATCATTTAGCTGAGTTTAATAAAATGGCACAGTAAATAACGTAGTCCAGGTCTGGAATCTCATCATTTCATGCATGAGCCACAGATTTTGTAGGACGAAGATGCCACCTGCTGGCTGAAAATACATCAACAACAATATGAGGATTTGGACTGAAACTCAAGAGTACATTCTGTAATCTGATCCATCGTTCCAATTCCCAAAAAACAGCAACCAGCATCTTAGCCTCATTCTGTTGAAACTCTAGACTGGGAGTTCTCAACCTATTTTGGCCAATGGACCACCTTCCTAACTCAGAGTCAACCCAGAGACCTCTGACGTGGTGGGGACAGGGGTTGGATTAGGGATTCTGTTTTACAGATTAGTGAGATTTCTGGGCACGGTGAGTGGTGCACAATCTGTCTATTCTTGTCAGTACGGTGGTGAACAGGCACAGTCATGTCATTCTTTCTTCAGGTATGCACGCATGAAAAATCCTCTCACACAGAGGTTTGAATTTGGATTTGTACTTGTAAGAAAACTAAACATAAAGTGGATATTTATATTTTCACTGCCTCTTGAAATAAAATGACATAACTGAATTATTCCATACAGACCACCTGCAATTCCTCCACAGACCAGCAGATGGATGTGGACCACCTGTTGAAAACCAGTGCTCTGGACAGCTGCAGTACCACAGTATGTACAAACAAATACACGCTCAAATACTACTGGTTATACTCCAATGCCAGAGCCGCCACGCCAGACATAAATGAAGCTGTCAGTTTTCCTTTTCCTCCCATGTGCCTGATTTCTCCTCCTAAAGGCATAAAGTTCCTCCAACTACTTCACAACAATGTCCCCACTCGGTCCCGTAGCTTCCAGTTTCCAGTTTTTTCCACCTCAATTGTGGTTTCCAGGTCCCTCCACCCAATTTTCAGAACAAGTTTCCTTCCTCTCTCTAATGCCAAGTCCATTTTGTGATTTCCTACTGAAAAATGCTCATCTCAGTGGCTAAATACCTTTTCAGCCCTCTGTGACCCCGAGCCACTGTTCAAGCTAGGGTTGCATTCAAGTGTTTGATAATCTGAGGACAGATGCATTTCAAGGTGTTTTTCTGTGTCCGTACCGTTGTTGTCCTCCGTGGGATAGGAGCTGGGTGCCAGCTGGGTGGTGGCGGAGGTTGGGAAGACCAGGATGTGTGTACAAGAGGCATCTTGGGGTGTGTTCAGCTGGGAGGTCTGCAGGTTCAAAGCAGTGCTGCGGCCAAACACTGAACCCATAGTCACTGCATCTGGACACACACATTTGACAGGAATCATTAATGTAGCGTTTTCATCGGATTCACGTTAGTTATGTGTTCTTATTAATTAGTTTAGTTCATCCACGATAAAAATAAAAAGGGCAGGCTACTAACCAGGCATGATAACAAGGGAGCCCTGTGGCTCCATGGCTACCAGGCAGGCACTGAGGATGGCAGGAGAATCAGCAGCTGAGATCCCACACATGCGGCAGGCCTCCCGCAGCTGTCGACTGATAGAATGGAGGGAATGCTCCCCGAGGAGCGAGCTCCAGTCTGAGAGGGAGAAATGAAAACTAGATTTACACAGCGGTTCATTGGATCTCTTATAGAATAACACTTGGTAGGCTCTTCATAGGAGTCTAACAGAGATACAAGATGATAACACGGCGATATCACATTTTATATACAGTAAGTACACACCCGTACGCCTGGAGTGTAGTAGGTGGAGATTAATTACTTTTAAGTGTATTATCGTCCTGGTAGGTGAGGTTATGTGGGCTCTTACACAGTAAGTATTATGGTATATCAGTGTGTATTACTAGTATGTTCGGGCGATCTACGCAAAGTTTTGTAAATTGAGAGGAGAATTTTACAATACTGTACATTTACAGGAAGCCCGTGACAGCTACAGCTGAACACTCAGGGAAATTACTCTGCAGCACATTATAAATTACTTGCGGTCCGGTTTTCTCTGATTTATATTTTGCAGTATACCCTGGGGATAAAGATCAGTTTTTTCTAGGTCAGTAGTAAGAATAGGACAGGAAATGCAAATTGTGGAGATATTTCTGAGGTGATGTATGGTTTATGTTGCCTGGATGTAATAATCTTAAGTTATGCATCAACAAAAGAGGGACAGGAATTGATTTGTTACAACAAACCTGTATATTTTTCCATAAAGGCTTTCATCTGATGCCACTCACCCTTTAGCTCCCCATGCCCCAATCTTCCTAGTCTGCCAATCACAATCCTCCACGGCAATGAGGTCATTTGGATAATGCCAACACACCACTCCCATAACTTCTGTAGTCCCATCTTCCTGGCTGACACTTTGGGGCGCCGCGCTCTGAACAGAACACAGAACGAGAGTTAGAAACGTGGCGAAGATTTTGGGTAGGATTTTTTGAATTGTGGCCATACGTATTCATCGTTCATACCTGTTAGGTACATCAATGTTGATAATGCAGGTCTCCAGGAGCTCCCCCTGCTGGTCAGTGCAGGACACCAGGATCCAGCGCTGGTCATGGGATAGACAGTAACCTACAAACAGCACATTGTACTTGGGAGGGAGCTCTGCCCAAACCTCCCCTGGTTCCAGCTGCTTGGGCCGCACCCAGGATGGCCCGAGGATGAATGGAGGAGAGTACAGCTGCACCGGGCTGGGATGCTGGAGGAGGGGGAGGGAGGTTGGTGAAGCTACTTTTTTTTATGATTCTCAGTGTGTTTGCATCAAGGAGCACAACAACAAACAGTTTACAGTTGCGTCAATTATTGACCATTTATGCCTACCTCTGGACTCTTAAGCACAGAATTGACAGTGGACACTGGTCCAAATCCAGTGAGGGACCGAATGTGTGTCTGCTGGGGAAGGAGACGTCTGCATTGCGAGTAACAGGAGAAGGCCAAGGAGCGTAGGTGCTGCAGGTACAAATGGTTCTCACCGCTGGCTGGCTGGAGAAGGTACTGACACGGCACCACCTAATAGAAGAAAATACAATCAAAACAAAATTAACAGCTTGTGCTATTTTTTTTAAAGATCTTTTCCCCAAACACCCTAATTTTGACCAGTAAAAATCCTAATGACCGTTCTAATATCATAAAGATGGAGAGCAGATTGTCTGCCGTGGAAGAATAATCTCACCTGTAGCACCAGTGCAGGTCTCATGCTCTCTGGCAAACTCTGTAACATTTCTGTGTAGCAGCGCAGCAGCCCCAGGAGCCAAACACTGCCCGTCTCCACCTCCTCACCCTCATCTTCCTCTCCCCCTTCACTGTTTGCTCCACTTGAGCAAAGAAAAGCGTCTACTATGTAAATCACAATAGCTGGTGGGTTTGTGTGGCTGTCCGCTGAGTCGGCGGCTGTGGGCATGCCAAATCTGGCCTGTTCTGAATTGCTGAAAGAAAGAAAGAAAGAAAGACAGACTGATGAAACTCATGAAAAGAATGCAATGTTTACCCAGTTCTAACAATAAGGCAATAAATAACCGCTCCAGATCAAAGCCATGAGTTGAGTACTTTGGTCTTACAGTTCAGGGTTTTCTGCTGGTGTGTTGGCTGGTAGTGTGGCACTCGGAGGCCCTTTGGAATCGCTGGTTCCTCCTTGGTTCGTCTCCCCGGGCTGGCCCGAGGTCGCTCCGGTTGGGGTGGGAGCATTGCCTGAATTGAGATTAGCTTGTTCTCCATCAACACCAGAAGCTTGTCCGGAAGCGGCCGACTGGGCTGAGGATGTGGCATTTATTGGTGGCTGGACTTTGGGAGGCAACAGGAGGCTGCCATCCAAAGGCAGGGCCGACAGCTGGGGACCTGCAAGAGGCATGAAAAGTTACAGTATAAACGGAACAAAACGAGCACAGGAGGCTTCATGTTAGACTCTCACCTAGCTGCTGTCTACAGGCGTGAGCATATAGTTTCAGTTTGCTGAGGTTGTCCGTGTGCTGTTGTCCAGCCCAGGGTCCAGTGATCCACTGGTCCACCTCCAGCTCCTCCAGCTTCTCTGGCTCCACCCCTTCCCCCACATGTATGAGTCCATCCCTGGATAATTTTGCCAGAGGGCGGTGCTTCCCCAGACGGCATGTCTGAAACAGAGTGAATGCTGCTTGTTATTCTCTATTCTAAAAGCTACGTACGGCTATTTCAGCACGAACAGCACATTCTGTGTGCTAAATAACTACTACAACTATTACTGTGTATTAAATAATAACAACATTCTTAACTGAATCGGAACCAAATGTAATACCTCGTAAACAGCACTGAGCTCCTGGAAGAAGGCCCTGGCTGCAGCCAGAAGAGCAGAGCTATTGGGACAAAGCACCACATAAGCGACGTCCCTCTGGCCCCCGTACGGCTCCAGCAGCAGCTTCTCCCAGAAAGGTAAGGCCAAAGGGGACAATGCCAAGAAGTCCCGCTCTCGGTCATAGCCCAGTAACAATGTAGGAATGGGCAAGGGCTCTGGCGACTCTTCAGAACCTTCACACAAAGATGTGAAAATTATCTTTTCAGTTACTTGAGCTGTGTAGTATTAAGTGATGTTAGATATAAAGTGATATCTAACCGTAAGAGCCTCTCCCAGCCATTTTATGAAACTGCTGCCAGGTCAGGGGACCCTGAACGTGTTGGATGTTTTCCCAGGTCCTCCCCGTTCTCTTCTTCTGGATGGCGTCCTGTAGGAAAGGCTGCAGTGACAGCAGCATACGAACCATATCCTGGGACGATAACATGCTCATGTCCACCACTGTGGAGATGAACAGAAAAACACATTCAAACAAAAGGAGACGTCAACGGATAGATATGTTCCGGATAGAATCCCTGTAATCAGAGCGAGGTATAAACATCAAAGAAAAAATGATGCCTACATCTCATGTAGTATTGGTAATTTTCATGACTTATGCCACTGAAAACTCTTTAGCAGACGTTTCCTACCATTGGTTTGAGACCAGGAGTGAAGCGCTGTGCTTCTCACAACAGCTGGATCCACTTTCCCTCCTGTGGGATTATCCACATACTGCAGTCCCTGCTCCAGAGCGTTGTAACATTCCACACAGGCATCGCTTCCATCTGCCCACTGCTTATCAGCCATCCAGCTTTGTAACAGCGCCCCCTTCCAGCTGTGGCAGGAACAACTGAGGGGGAGATGCAGCGACGCCAGGGAAGAAATGGGCTGGGAGCACTGTTCCTGGAGAAGGACCATGACTGAGGGAGAGGCAGGGGCCGCGTCCTGCGGCCGCTTCCCCCTGGGGTCTCCCATGGACGGATCACGTCGACAAAGAGCCAGCCTCCTCTCGGCTGCCTGGCCCACCTCAGAAGCTCGACCATAAATATCAAGCTCGTCTTCTAGGAAGAGGCCGGTGCCGTGGGCCAGCCGCCGGTTTACGATGGCACTGAAGCCGCACATGCAGCGGTACTGATCTTCGCAGGTGGAATCAGGAATATACACCCCCACATCAGCTCCTTTAACATTCATATTACAGGCACAGATACAGCAGCTGTCAAAGTTGCGATCCTTGAAGACATTGAGGACGGAGTCAGACAGCAGGAGGACAGAATACAGACTGTGGGCCTCAGGCAGGGACGGCCCCGGCCGGGCAAGCGGCTCCACTGAGCTCAGAGGCAGGCTGGTGGAGGGGGTAGAGACTGGCGAGCTGAGCTCCGTTCCGTCCTGCTTCACTGAGCCTTGCCCGGAGCTCGCAGTGTTGATACCCCTTGGCGTACGAGGGGTGCGTGGAGTGGGCACGGAGAAACGAGGAGTAGCAGGAGACGGGAGGATACCAACAGTGGTGCTCAGGGAAGCTGTGGTCGCGCTCATCGGACCACAATCCTGGTCTATGAGCGTGTTCACACTCGGGATGTTTCTGGAAATGACATGAAACATTTATGAGTCATATTACTCCATACTCCGTGACATAAGAAAACCAAAGTCACCAAAAATATCAACGACTCACGTGTATCCATCCTTGATGAAAGCATTATTCTGTGAATGCATGACTGTAGGGAAATGCTCCATTTTGGGCATGAGGGCCCAGGATGGACGGTAGTAGCATTTCTCTGGGATCTTGAGCAGTGGCAGCGTCTGGCTGGGTAGGCAGGAGAGCGGAGCGAACATGGAAGAGCCAATCTGTGGCTGGGAAAATTGAGAAGTATTTTGCTTTATTTGACAGAAACTTCAATGCTGTGAGAGATAGGGAGAGAACATTTGGCTTTTTCCTGAAGTTTATGCAGTTTTGTGGCAATTCTTCCAAGTCAGTGACTTTCTCATTCTGTGGCGACAGTAAAGAAAGGTTACGCTAAATACCCCCTCTCACCTTGACATCTTCCTGCCTGGGACTGGCCATGCTCTCGTCTATCTCCATCCTGTAGTCAGTGAGCTGGGTGGAGGCTAAGGGCGGAAGGTGGTCAGTTCCTCCACTCGGAGCAGGGGGCTCCTGGCTTGGGGTGTCACGATATGTCATGATGGGGGAGAAAGCTGGATGCTGCTCTAAGGATGGTGGGGTGGGAAACATCCGCTGGAGGTCTGCTACTGCTGAAAGGAGAGAGGAAAAGAAAAGAGAGGAGAAATATAAATAAACATTATTTCCATGTGTAAAGCTAATCACTGACGTTTGTTGTTTGTTTTTCAAATGTGTATCATAAAAGCACAGCAAAGTAAACTCACTTGATGGGTAAGGTACTGCAACTCTCCCTTCTTTCCCAAGAGGACGATCTTCTGTGGATGCTGGTATTTTGGTGGAGTGCTGGTTGGGGTAAACATTCTACAAATTATTACACATAGGATCACTAGATTAGTTTTATTTAACATAAACTAGTATAAGGTATATGAGCGATGAGTAAAAACAGAAAGGGAGCCATCTTCAACAAGACGTGTTAGCAGTGATGTCTCACCCCCAGCTCTTCGTCGTCCTCATCAAATATGTTGTCCAGGTCTGAGATGTTGACCACTAAGTCTTTCTCTCTGGTCAGAGAAGGATTGGCTTTGGTAGCTCCTTCATCTTGACCTGATTCGTCTAAATGAAAACATAGACCACATCAGACCAAAAGCGCCATGATACGTAGCATTCTGAGATAACAAAAGTGATGATCGGTGTTTAATGTGGATACATTTTAAAGTTTTCTGCCCCACCTAGTTTTGGCGCCGAGTTAAAAATTGACATAGCATCTTTCCCATCAGGCAGTGCACTGTTGCTGGTGATATCTTCTCCCTGACGAGTGAATAAGAAGAAAACAAGTTAGACTTCAGCCTCATTTCACAAAAACGACAGTGGTTGTTGCTAAAAAATGTATTTATGCATGAAATACAACATGACTCTTTTGCCCCACAGCTGTTTCTCACAACATCTTGGTATCTTAGTGGAGACATTAAAACAATTACAGCACTTTGTAGTTTACATTTATTCAACTCGTGTTGTACCTTGGCCCTCTTGCTCAGTTCTCTCCCTTGGCCCTTTAGTCTCTTTGAGGTGGAGAACGTATACTCGATGTCTCCTTCCTTGAAGTCATAGGGGTCGTCCCCGGGCTCACGCAGCGCCTCCACGCCTGGTTGCTGCAATAGGCCCAAAGCGTGGATATGGTCTCTCAACCGCTCCTCCGAGATTTTAAATCGCTTGTGTGTCTGTGTGTAGAGTCTGGATGAGACAGAGAAACAAATGCTGTCAATGTAAAAAGTAGTTTTCTATTCTTATTGAATTATTCTGTGTTCTTGGAGGAAAAAAAAATCCTAGTTTCTCTAGTGGCCGCGCTGTATATTTCCAGAAGCCTTGGCATTTCTCTTTTTACCGTTATCCTCTCCATCTCCTCCCTGCTGTACCCTACATCTCGTTATAATTACCTAGTTCCATACTCTCCTACCTCTTTAGTGGAGCTCCCTCGGTGGTTGTCTCCGTCTTCACTTCCTCTAATCCATCGGTGGGGAGTTCTGAAGGCCTGAAGTCAGTCTTATCAGTCCTGGGAGTCCTGAAGCCTCTCCACCAGCCTGCCCCACTCTCCCTCTGCCTCAGCAAAGCTGTATACAGGGCTGTGTCACTGGTTATCATCCCTAAACCTGAACCTCCATCTGGACACATAGGCATATCCACAGGGCCATCAAGAACCTCTGGGTCTTGCACTCGGGGGTGTGGGCTGAGTGTAGGCGGAAGTGGAGACACTGGCGAATGGAGTATGGATTCGGGAGCCTTTCTGCCATTTGATAAGGATTTGGGATATTTGCAGCTTGGCAGAGTGGCAAGAGGCTCCAGGGGTGGCTCCAGAGGCACAAGACCCCCGAGTGGGGGTCCTCGTGGCGAGTCCTGTTCTAGATGTGCCTCTTGTGTGACACACAAACGGTGGTGGAAGGGGATCATGGCGGGCCTCTTGGACTGTTTGTCAGCCTTCTCTGTCTTGTCGCTGGTCTTATGCTTGGGCAGAGAGGGCGGGTATACAGACGAGCCAGAGGACTGAGTGGGGTTGGCGTTGGATTGAGGATTGGCAGTGGATGTGGTCTGATTCAGCTTCTGTTGCTTCAATCTGCAACACAGTCAAGCAGATCAACATATTCTAATTTGTTTTTAAAGGTAAGACAGTAATGCCTGTGTTTGTTTAAGAGTTATTCCTTAATTGCCTGATTTTATTATTTGTTTATTATTATTATCATCTTAATCTTTTTCCTTTTGCAGCAACATTAATCCACACTTTTGCATCTGCATCCTTCTACACGTGATCAACATTATTATTGCGAATGTCAATATCTCATGCAGGAAATCAATGGTGTCGAAAATGAATAAATTCTAATAAATGAATGGATAAAATCTAACCTACTTAGTAAAATATTAAGTTTATTTCATAGATAGAATAAATTAAAACTGAAACTATCACAAAATGTTTTACAGATGCTGTGCTGCAAAGTTTCACAGATGTGCTCACAAGTTTGTACAGATTTTTCAAAATGGTAATACCCAGTGTGCTGAAGACTTTTATGATTATTAAATGAATTTTAAGAAACTTGTACACATGGTATGTACAGATGTACACCTACAGTATATGATGATGTTCAACAGATAGGGTGCAGCAGTGGGTGCTTTGTGCTAACCTGGAGCAGCTGCATGTTGCTCTAGCTCCCAGATCGTTAAAGTCCCACGTGGTTACTCCATTTGGCACCTCCTTCTTAGGCGTCATGTCACTGGGCTGATTCCATCTGTAGAGAACAATTAGATGCATGAACACTGACCATCATTGATGAACACTGACCATCATTGATGAACACTGACCATCATTGATGATCACGGCAAAGGGAGGAAACGGACTTGTGGTTTGAAGTCACTTACATGTGCTGAGACTGGTTCAGATAACATTCCCTCCAGGCCTGATGCACAACCTGATAAGTAAGCTTCTTCCCAGAATGCTTTGGGCTGATGTTGGTGATCCCCATATTGCTGTCTGGCGTGGGGACGCTGGAGACGGACGTCACAAAGCCACTGTCAGCTGAAATGAGGAAAAAGGACATTTATCAGCATTTCACAAAATTCATTCAATTACACTTGACTCATTTCAGTGGTACTCAATCATGAAACCCATAAAGCCACAATAAGCATCAACGTGTGTGTGTGTTCGGGGTGTTCAGTCATATTTGTACCCGAGCAAGGCTGCTCCGGTGAGGTTGGTGGCGTGAGCGGCACGCTGCAGTGATTGGGCTCTCTGGATAGGACCTGGACTGCAGGAACGGGTGGAGGCTGCTCCAATGGTAGGTCCCCCTGAGCGATCAACACAAAGGCTGCTGGGTAGGTCATCCTTACTCCACCTGAAAGGACAAAACAGACATTATCCATGGATAAAACAGGAAAAAATGGTCAACAATGTGAAAGATGAGCACCACATGAGTGTTAAATGGTAAATGGACTGCATTTCTATAGCGTCTTTACAGTGTTTTGCCTCACATTCACCCATTCATACACACATTCACACACCAACAGCCAAGGTAACCATGCAAGGCCCACTTGCTTGTCGGGAGCAATATGGGGTTAGGGTCTTGCTCAGGGACCTTCGAGATGGACATGGACGAGCTGGGGATTGAACCGGCAAGCCTTCGATCACCCTACCACCTAAGCCACGCTGTCCATGGGTGTTAAATGTTCAAAACTTATGATACCGCCGTTGTTTTTAAAGCACTAATTAAAAGAGCAACCTTAGAAGCTTTCAAACTTTTCTCCAAAGTATCTCCAAAATGCTTAAACTTACAAAAAATATATGTTAATGACTTAATTTGCATGTAAATTACCTGTAAATCATAACGTTGAGACTTTAAGTGCTGTTACTCTCCTCACCCTTTCCAACATTTTTTTGAATATCACATGGTGTATTTCCTAGGCATTCTCAACAAAGGAAATTAAAGTAAAAAAACTAAAAAGGACATGTGGGACATTTGCTCTTTAAAAAGTACTTAGTGGAGTTTTCTTCTACACATTCAGCAAAACAGTGTGAATGCATTGCCTCATAAAAAAATGAAGCAAGTTAGCAGAGTCAATACGTAAAACAGCTTTTCTCCAACTTCCCTTCACAATCTAAACCGCGTACTGGTGGGTACGGAAAACATGGCAATATAATGTAAAACTCTTGATTTGGCTGAAGTGAGCCTTTTTGTAGCTGTAAAGTCGTTTGTTCACATCGTGAAATCAGGAAAAGTTTGTTCCAATACAGGTAAGAATCCTCTTTAAGCTTTGCAAGTAGAACCTAAATTTATGATCAAAACAAATTAAATGTAAAGATAGACTTAGCTATTGCTCAGTAAATTTGCCTTACTGCATACTTACAAACATATCGTACCACACACACCGCACACACACAAGCAGTCTATCCTTCCAGGCTTTCCTCTGAAGGCATATAAGCCACTGGCATCCATAGCTGTTTTGATTTCAATCAGCCTGAATGAACACTGTAGGATCAGACAGTCAATGGTGCTGATTAGACGGAGCTATGAGTTAAACTCCCCGGGGCTTCACTTCTGCCTCTCCACTTTCTCCTCCTCCTCTCTCTTCTATTCATTTCTCTATTTCCGCCCTGAGATGTGCTAAAAGGACTCTGAAGATCACTGAAGCCAAAGTACATTTCAATAGCGCCTCATTCACTCTTAATTCAGCTAAAAGTGCCTGTGAGTCTGAAATGGAGACCGAGGGCAATCAATGTGGTGTTTGCTTCTCTAGTGTGGTCTAATGTGTATTTTATGGCGGTTCTCATGCTGAAAGGACGTGGACTGTGCTTTTTTTGTGTTTTTTTTACCGAGGACTGACACCACACGGGTTTAAAAAGGTACAATTCTATACATCTAAGAACAGCAATCTACTCTCTTTTGACAGCAGTAAAAATGTCTTTCCATACCTACGATAACCTCCAACGCCACGTGCCGGTTGCGATCGTAAGCCTGTGCCGCCTCCTCTTTTTCCTTCTCTCCACTTCCCTCTTTTTGCTGGAGTACCATGGGGTAGAAGTAGCTCCACTCTTCCATCAGCTTTCGTACCGCCGGGTCGCTCATCTTGTAAGCCTGACCTGTTAGAGTGCCGCTCAGGCCGTACGGGCTCAGGATTACTGTAAGGATGAATAATGGAAGAGGAAGATGTTCAGGAAAACAAAGAGTGCTGTGCAGGATGTGGGGGAAAGGTGGACAGTCACTACATTTACATACTTTCATATTTGTCTATATCATGATTTAGGCAAAAATTGGATGAAGTACATGGACTTTAGTAATAGGATTCAGTTGTTCTCAGTGTATATATTGTTATCACAGCATGAGGAGAGTCCACCAGTTCAGGAAAAGCATGCGGAGGATTTTTATGTGCTTGAATTAGTCCGCTTACAATCACAATGCAGTTCTGCACGTGTGTGTATATGTATGTATGAATATATGTGTATGTATGTACATATTCTCTCTCTATATATATCTATGTATATACGTATATATTATTGCATATACAGTATATCTGTGTATGGTTGTATATATATATATATATACACAGTACATGTATGAATTTATGTGTACGTATGCATGTGTGTGTATGTTTGTTAGTAAGACCACCAAATTCTTCTCGAGTAATGAACACAAATTTTGCATCAAAGTAAACTGATTGTGATGAATGGCTTTTACGGTGTTGTTGGGATTTAGTAATTAAGTGATGAAAATTGAGATATGATGTTGTTTAACCCAAAATATGGAAATACATCCATTCGTGAAAGATATTTCTTAAAAATCAGTGTCAAAACCCTCTGATTATTATTATCGGTTGTGCATTCATTCTGAGCCATTATTGGTCGGTTCTCTGCACTCATGAACTGAAAGCCGATGGGTTTGCGTGTTACCTTGTACTGGCGTGACCGAGGTCTGCGCGAGGCGGATGTGGTGTTCTGTGATGTGGTAGGCAGGCTGGTGCTGGGCGATCTCCACGCTGGTGCACACGTTGCTCTCCCCGTGGAGGAAGAAAGAGAAGCAACATGATAGGTGCTCGCTGGGGAAAGAAGAAAACAGAGGATCAGATCACCGACAGGCACAAACAGAGCAGGAATGTGGTGTTGTGCTGCGTATTTTCTGTGTACAATGAGGTAACATAGATATCAGACATGTTTACTAAGGGTGTGTATCTCAATTTCCCAGGAGATTTCAACGCGCTGATGTACGACTCGATAAAGTTGTATCTTTGACGTTTCTATGGACCCCTAATGCTTTTAAAATCCTCACAGTGTGCTAGAGGACACAAACTGCTCTTTGTCCATTTTAATTTCATGCATACAACAGTTTCTGTAATTTTATTCAGCCCAAGGTGATTAAATAGACCTGCGACGCTCAGCTATTGAAGCATAAATCTACAACATGAAGATGTGGCATGACAGATGATGGCTGCTTTCCCTCTCCAATAGCAATTTCGAGGATGCATTCACAATGACTTTTTGTAAAAGCCTTCTTCAGCTCTACCTACATTGATCATCTTCATCATTTCCCACATAGGCTCCTTATTGCAGGTATAAATCCTCATTTGGTTATGACTGATTGTGGTGACACCATGTTTACATAGGCAGCCTGCCTTTTATTACACAGCTCAGGCGCAGCTCATCATGCTTTGCTCGGTTTTTTTTTTTTGTTGTTGTTTTCTACCATCACCGAAGAGTAATTGTTGGACCTTATTGCAATCTATGTATCGGTGGATGGGCTGGACATCGTTAACTACCGAGACGGCATCGTTGATGTACATTTTTAATCTATAAAGTTTTACCACCTTGGTATGTACATACCAGGCTGACAATAAAGTCAGCAGGTACTGTAATCTCCCTGTGATTACCCTGCTGCTTATGCAATATCTCCTCTGCCTTAAGGGTGCTGGACCCCCGTTTGAGTAATAGATCATCCGATTCAACACAAAAGCCAGTTTGTACAGTGGACACAACTAAACGCAGTTTCCAAGGAGCTTAATATCATGTGGCACTGACCAATATGGCCTCCAGATGTCGTTGTGAGCAGCTATGGAGAGGGGAGGCCAATTTTTCTGCTTCATAAAAATTCGTAATGCTGGGG
>OMNV01005073.1:98459-113128 GCA_900303265.1 Brotula barbata | reverse complement strand
TTCTAAAATAAAAAGATGAAAATAAAATATGCTAAATTATTTAAAAAAATGATATAATAAGATTATTCTAAATAATCATAAATGATGAAAAAAATACAGTTTGTTCGCCAAGTGAGCAAAATGTAAGTTTAATAAAATAGAATAATCATCGGGCGGTGAGAATAAAGCGTTCGTCTGCCCTCGCGGTGGGCCAAAGGTAAATCTGTGAGAAGAATGTTGTGCTGGGGTTTTACGATCGTCTTGGCGTGTCTCTGTTAAGCACTTTAAGGCCCCGCTGAGCCCGTAGCTTAGCTTCACCGCGGTGCTAGCTGTTCTGCCAGGCCCTTTCCCCCCCTTCCCGCCCACTGATGTCGGCTCTGAATTGTGTTTTGATGTTTCATCAGACCCACAATTGAGCTCCATACTCAGCAGCCAAAACAGACATTTGTCAATTCATATGCATCAGGGCACTTTTTTCTCTCTCTCTCTTTCATCCACCCCCACTTTCTCTCCCTCCGCTGCGTCTCCTCTAGTTTTAAGTCCTCCACTGCACTCACTAACATCCCTCCAGTATGAGGATATGTGCGGCCACGAGTCCTCCTGCTGTGAGCGGTGTCACATGTGATTACCATTATTTATAAAACTCACTCAGGCTCGGTGGCAGAGCCGCCCCCTCTCCCGCTCTCGGCCCTGCACACTACAGTCAATATTTGCACGCAATCCTGAACTGTTGAGAGTTTCCATGGTGGTGAGAGCCTCCATTACATGAAATATTCAGGGCACACGGAGACTCCCACGAGGACCAGCGCAGAGTTTTTACTCCGATTTGATTATACGACATGATTTTTTCATGACTTATGACAGTCCCGTTGAATTAGAGTCAGCTCTGAATCCTCGTGATAGTCACGGAAGCCAGAGAGGAGGAGGAGGAGGAGGAGGAGGAGGAGGAGCAGCCTGTCTTCTTCTCTAGCCTTTGACTCTGTCTGTCTGGTCTGAATGGGGACAACAGCTCATATGAATACAGGGCCTGACTTACACTACCTGTTAATGCACAATATTGTCACACCGTACAGAAATGATGTCATCTTCAGACAGTACTGAAGACTCCTTTTATCGGTCTGCTTTGGAAAGGAGAGGCTGGTATCACTGTAATTATCTCCTCAAGGACCAAAATCTGGTTTCTGTTACATTTAATTGAAAAATTGCCTCTTTTGCGCTTAAAAAATTCAGCGAAATTTCATTTTAATGGCTGCTCATTAAAATATCGTACCAGAATCATTTCAGTGTCATTAGAAGACAAGAGGGACATATTTCATACCTCTGCCAAGGACAGACATGGTTGGGGAAAATATATTTGTGCATTTTATAAGGTCAGTGTCCTCCCCTCTTCAATTCAATTCAATTTTATTTACAAAGCGACAAATGACAACAAAAGTTATCTCATGGTCATACAGAGCAGGTCAAGACCGTACTCTTCAATTTGCAGAGGCCCAATTTTCCCCCGTGAGCAAACACTTGGCAACGGCGGTGGGGAAAAACTCCCCTTTAACGGGAAGAAACCTCGAAGAGAACCTGGCTCTAGGTGGGCGGCCATCTGCCTCGAGCGGTTGGGTTGGAGAGAGAGAGAGAGGAAGGGGGAATGAGGGGGGGAAGAGAGAGACAGAGAGAGAGACAGAGAGAGAGACAGAGATGCACAGCAACTGAAATAATAACAATAACAATGATGAATCCAGATAGGAGTCCAACTGGAAGAGGTCTTAAACTCCGCGTGGACCTGACGGGCGAAAAAGAACAAACACTCCGGGGAGGAAGACAAGTTAGTAACATGAAGTAATGGGACAAGAATATATACAGATAGAGAGGGAAGGAGCGCAGTGCATCATAGGAAGTCCCCCGGCTGTCTAGGCCTATAGCTGGTCCAAGGCAAGCCTGAGCCGGCCTTAACTGTAAGCTTTATCATAAAGGAAAGTCTCAAACGAAGAGAAGGTGTCTGAAATTGGAAGATGGATCCACAGGAGAGGAGCCTGATAGTTGAAGGCTCGGCCTCCCATTGTACTCTGGGAGACTTCTAGGAACCACAAGTGACCCTTCATTCTGGGAGTGCAGTGCTCCAGTGGGATAATAGGGTACTAGGAGCTCTTTTAGGTATGATGGTCCCTGACCATTAAGGGCTTTGTAGGTGAGGAGAAGGATTTGAAATGCTATTCTGGATTTTACAGGGAGTCAGTGCAGAGACGCTAGTACAGGAGAGATATGATCCCTTTTCCTGGTTCTTGTTCGTACATGTGCAGCAGCATTCTGGGTCAGTTGGAGCCTGATTTTTGAAATATTATATTTGTTACCTAATTTGTCACCTATTACCTAAAGGAGGCATATATGAGGTGAATAGAATCGGTCCAAGCACAGAACCTTGTGGGACTCCGTGTTTAACTTTTGTGCATGTTGAGGATTCATCGTTAACGTGTACAAAAAACTGAAATCGATCCAATAGATAGGACCTAAACCAGCTTAATGCAGCTCCTTTGATGCCAATCAGATGCTCTAGTCTCTGTAACAGGATGTGATGGTCAATGGGGTCAAAAGCAGCATGAAGGTCCAACAAAACCAGTACAGAAAGAAGTCTTTTGTCTGAGGCACTTTTCACCAGCACTGTCTCAGGGTGCTATGCTGCTCTAAATCCTGACTGAAAATCCTCATATAATCTATTATTATGTGGGAAGTCACATAACTGACTGGCGACTGCTTTCTGAAGGATCTTGGAGAGAGAGAGAAGCTTCGATATGCAGTAGGTCTATAGGCGCCTATAACACCTGAATCTGGAGTGGGCTTTTTAAGAAGAGGTTTAATTACAGCTACTTTGAAGAACCGTGGTACGAAGCCTGAACGTATAAGATCATTTACCCTCTTTAATCAGCTCTCCATTTTATTGGAATACTGCTGCTTTGGTGACTTGAGTGAATTCACCCCATGTCATTTTACATTTTTTAATGCTACAGTAATTGCAGCTCGGTTGTGCAAGATCCGTTTTAAGCGTTTTGTTGAATTTTTTTTTCTTAGAATGGTCAGCGAGAAAGCTTTGACTACATCAATGCGAGACGGAGCGAGAGACAGACAGAGAGAGAGAGGGTGGAGGGAGAGAGAGGTAGTACTGCATAATGAAGTATTTGATGGTAACACTGAGACAGTTATGGTATTATGAGCGTAAAATGATCATTAGAGGCCTCTAAATGGCAAAATCAGTCATGCTAACACACGCACACACACACACACACACACACACACACACACACACACACAAATACAGCCCGTGCTAATGGAAGTTAACCATATTGTATTGTTGCTGTTTGATGATTTTATGCCCCATAAAATTATATATTTCGTGTGATCATCTCAGAGCAGTGTTGAATGTAAACAGTGCGTTAAACCCTTTACGTGGAACAACAACACAAAAAATACAGACAAACTTGCTCGTGCAGAGTAACACAAATATGTCGAGGGTGTTTCAGTTGCTGCTGGACTCAGTGACATGATAACTGATAGAAGTACCTTTTATACAACATAAACTCATGCAGTACTTGATTTGATGAGCCCACTGTTGTCTACTAGAGTGAGTTTGAGTATTAAATGGAGGTGAAGTTGAAGTTATCTTTATTAATATGTGTTATTAAACAGACCTGGACAGAACGAGCAAAATATGTAAATCTATTTATTGACGTCAGAAAAGCACTTTTGATGTCAAAACGATACATTGACATCTTCGTCTTCATCGGTTTTGATCCATTTTTTCCAACGAGGAGTATATTTGGCAACCTCTTTTATCACAAGTAACACTTCTAGTCTCAGATTATCTCAGATAATCCCCTTATTTCCCACGAGACTCTGACTTGGTCCTCAGATTCTCTTCTCTCTTCCAATTCTGACGTGTTTTCATTTCTTTTCATTATTCTGCGCAATCTCCGAGTTCGCCCCTTCACTAAAATCCAGCTGACGCTAACACGCGAGATCAGGATTTCTTATTCACAACAAAGTTTGCTGGACAGAGGCATATTTTATGACTCCCTGCCTTGCTCGGAGATGAAAAATTGCTGTTATTTTCAGACAAAGTGTAAGTCTCATCCTGACAGTCAAGGTCATCCTCAACACCTGCCTTTGGTCCACTGCACCGGATGATTGTCAGCTGAGTCCAACATTGTCGATGCTGCTTTTGGATTCACACCAGTACACCTACACAGACACACACACACACACACGCGCGCGCGCGCGTGCAGGGGTTTAGGGTTGGGTGGTAGCGAGGGAGATTTGTGGCTTTTGCCTTTAACTGACTGAATTCAAACTTGTCGAACAATACAGTTTATATGTGACCGAGCTGGCATCGCCGTGATTGGTCAGGAGCAGGAGCAGGAATGAGTGTGTGTCAGAGTGTGTATAATGTATGTACAGACATGGGCATACACATACAGTCTGTTACTGCAATACAAAAATAAAGACAAGACAACCGTTGTCTTCTCACTGCTTTTTTCACCTCTATGCTGTAATGATGACACCTGAAAAAAAAAAAATCTAACACCGCCAAAATTAATGCAGGATTATAATTTCATTATGATACAATATCATGTATTTATACACTATTTTACATTTTTCCATCTCTATGTTACATGGCACTATAACCTGCTGTTTCTTTTACTTAAGGTGTAACAAACACAAAAGATGAAGATCTTGTGAAATTACTTCACGAGTTGTTGTTTTGTAATATGGAAAATAATGATTATCATTATCATCATTATCATCTTTTTCCAATTTATTCTTGGCGAATCGTGTGAAATAGGTTCAATGCAATAAGAATAATTGTGAAAATCCAATACACAATGAACAGTTCAGTCACGGAGATGATCTCGGTGGAGTGTGTGTAAACGTGTCCAAACAGGACGGACGCCACGCATTCATACCTTTTGAACACGTGTTGGAATGGTGGCCACCCTGCATGCAGACCTCCAATAAATCAATTTTGTCAGGAGAAGAAGGTCGAGTTTACATATTTGCCGATCTATTTAATCTCAGGCTGTGGTGCTGAGGAGAGCCTGCTGCTGTGACTGACTGCAGGGACCAAACGGAGCGTCGCTGTCTGATTGTTTGACACATTCAGTCCAAGGCTGAGGGCAGCGCAAACCATCAGGGTGACACGCTGTTTATGACATCATTACGCCTCATCGTTCCACAATCGCTTTTTCCTTGAGTGGATAAAGGCCACATCGCCTCCTAATTGATTGTTCAACGGCATTAAACTCGTCGTCCGTTAAAAAATACGAGCGGCGACAAAAGAGGAACCTTTCGAATGTTTGGAATGTCGGGAATTTCGTGTCAAAAGCTCCATTTGATTGTCCATAAACCATAAACAGCGGTCTAATGATAGTAGTTAGAAGAGACTGCTGTGTGTTATCACTGGTCTAATTGAAGTGGTAAAAGCTTCATCACTACAGCTGCGGGCTGTGTAGAAATGACAAGTACAGATTGTTGTTATCTATTATGGCGATAATTATAGGAATACGCCTTGGGCTCACCAACTGTCCATGGCACTACACAATCCATAATCTATTCCAAAAGCTGAGAGAGCATTATTACGTGGCTGCGTTATCTTGGAACAAAAACAACACAAAGAGCTCTGGAATTAAAAAAGTTCGACTCTGTGTGCGCGCGCGCGTGCGTGTGTGCGTACAGCTGTGTGAGGGTATTTACGGCGTGACAGCTGCTGAAGAAGAGCCCAACAGCAGCGTGTGAAGAGGTCCTAAATAAGGCAGCAGCTTTCCGAGAAGCTGCACTCCTAGGTGCACTTTTCCTCTTTTTGAAAGGCTGCAATTACCACGTCTGATGCTAGAATGCTAACACGGTGGAAATATCTCCAGCTTATTATTCTCTATTCTGCTCGGTTAGGAAGAGGAGACAGGGATGGGAAGGCGGAGACTGAATCGGGGGAAAAGACGCAATAACTCCAAATGATGATTCAATATGGCTGCTACGGACACGGGAGGGGTATCATCATCATCATCATCATCATTGTTATTATTATTATTATCAGCATTAAGCTTTTGTCTGCCGAGAATGAAATGATTCATTTTTATGGAATGGAGTGTGAGTTGTACACCTCATTATTATTTCCTTTTTACACCTCAGTAATAACCATGACTTCTTGAATAATACATCATTTCCGTTTTATTTTGTTGGCGTGGATGTAATTAGCCAAGTGCACGGAAATACCTTTCGTCTTTTTGTAATTTTGAGCCCTGTGTGAAGTTGATAAAAATACTTAACCGCAGCACTTAAGTGTGTTTTTGTAAGACTGTGGACATTAATGGAGTATCAGTTGTTTTGCTATTTATCACTTTAGTAGAGATGGTTTGATTATTTATGTACAGTGTGATGTTGGTAAAAATCCCAACATCTGTACTCTGAGTTGAGTTTGAGTTCTTCCTGTTTTTGGTAGACTGTCTCTAAATGAATGTCAAGTTCAAAGAGAAGACAACATAGACGACCCTAAACGGTCCATCTCATTGAACGTGTCCTCCAAAGTTCAAACCGATGTTTGAAACGCTTCATTCAGGTGATTGGTAACTGAAAATATGCTACATATTTATCTTTAAAAACATGTGGTGTTGGCCGAGATTATCATTTGAGTGAAACTAAATTAATCTGAAGACAATCACAATGCATTTATTACACTAAGAATATCAAAAATTGTCTCATTTTCACTTTCAATATGCACAATGATATAATAATAATAATTTTGATACAAATGACCATCAGCAGCTAAATGTCTTAGTTATTTTTAACTGATATATGAGATCTTGGGTTTGTTTGTTTTTTTTTTTACTCAGGTATAACTTTTAGGCACTTTGTCTCCCACTGTAATGAATGAATTAATAATTGCATGTAATAATTTTTATTTGTCAACACAGGAATTCAGCTTTCCCCAGGGGAGGAGTTATCTGGGCAGCATCTGTGCACATAAAACACGAAGGGCATAAACAGCCATAAGACACTAAATAAAACTGTCGCCGTAGCAATAGGGTGATCAGTACAAGGATATCATAAAAAATGACGTGGATGATCTACGCCCATCAGTAGGGGTGAAGACGGAGCTGTGAACAAAAGGGCCAGATCGCAAATCCAGGGGTGGATGGGATCAGGTGAGGTGGTTTGGGTGTCTCCCGGGGGGGGTTTCCGGGTACGCCCGACCCCCAGGGCATAACGAGGAACCCCTGAATGGATTATGGGGATTATATCTCTCAGATGGAACACCTTGGAATCCCCCAGGAAGAACATCTGGGATGCTCTGTTGATCCTTCTGGCTCCAGGACCTGGAACTTGATAAGCGGCAAGATGTTGATGATGATGATGATGATGATGATGATGATGATGATGATGATGATGTGATTAAGAATAAATGTCTGAGAAATTAAATATGTAATGGATTTCTACGACAGTTAAAAAAAATGTCACCTAACCTTAAATTTCTATATGTTTACGTGTATTAATGCGTGTAAACAATTTCTATACCTGTAAAAGAGGATTTGATCTCCGTCAGCTGCTGTGTTTTACTGATGTCACCCCCGTCCCCGACCACCATCAGAGGGAATCTTTGTTCAGATGCTTTGCTAAAGAAAGCCTCAGTGGCTCCCATGGAGTGTTTGAAGTGTAAATAAACATTTTGATAATATTCAGTGGCCTCACTGTATGGATTTCTGTACCTTTTTTGAATTTTTTTTTGTTGAATTTGTTCTCCTTCTTTTTAAGTCTGATCTGCATTTGCATTTTTTTTTCCCCTCAGGAGAAGAGAGGAGTTCTCTCACAGCTCCCCACAAATCTGTTTTTCATGTTTTTGTTCTAAGTGAATGGGTAAAACTAAGAGGAAGATGCTTTCTTAAGAGGACAAGTGCAGCAGTAAAGTCATCGCATCAAGGGCCATCCGAACGAATCCTGCCTCTGCTACCAATTAGAAAAAAAACCCTGCTGAGTGCATTACAGCAGCTCCAAAGATTTCAGAAGAAGATCAGCCTCCTCGGTTAGAAAATACTAATACGTATACACATAAATATATATATATTTATACTCTACAGGTTGGCGTGGCATCGAGTGATTTAAACGCACAAAGAGCTTTAATTTGCTCTCCAATGCTTATTTCTAGTCAGACCACTTTAATAGAGCTCACAGAAGGAGCTCTTACAAATGAATCTGCAAAGGAAAATCTGTCATTTATGGTGAACATTTGTAATGCAATTGAAGGCTCACAGCTCTTCATGTTATTTAAAGGACTGTGGATAAACATGAAGGTTATTAATTAAAACCAATAATTATGTTAAATTATCGTAATCCTTGCTTTAAAGTGCATATTTAGACCCGTTTTGTATTTTATTTACTTATTTATGAATGGATTTTCCCTTCGTTCGGAAACGTTTTATGCAAATTTCCCAGAATGCATCCTGGTATATCTGATACCTTTGAAACGTCGGGGTTTTAAGAAAAAACCCATGTGGAGACGAGCCCATTTGTGGTTGCCTCAGATTTTATTCAGTTATTGGATGATGTATTTATTGTAAGTTATTTATTCATGCTTATTCTTTTAATTTTTATCTTTTTATTGCTGTCCCTATCTGTGTTTATCATTACATGGCTGTACGCTTATGTGAGCCTTGTGACCGGCAGGCTGCACCGCAAACGCTTTCTCATTACATTATTTATCATCCGCAACAATTAATGGGGCTGCAAGCACTATGAGCGTACACACACACACACACACACACACACTCACACCCACACACGCACACCCACACAAGCGCCTCTCATGACAGGCTGCAGATTTTTGCCTCGTCATTGTTTTTGCCCCTAATGCCATTGATTTAATTGAGTTGGATGGGTCCCTCTGATCCCCTGGGGTTGAAGACAAGAATCAAGAAACTCTCTCAGAATTCATATTTCCGGGGGAACCGCATTCCCAATAAACCCCCTGCGATAATACGATAAAGTGCTGACGCGGGGATACTGAAAACATCCCCTCGTCCTGACAAACAAAGAGTAAACTTGTGATAGATTAACGGCGCTCCCGTGTTGTGCTCCGTGACAGCGGGCCCTCCGTGCTTTACTGTATTTACTTCTGCCAGAAGAATTTAATCACCTGCAGCGGTGTGTAATTTCTAAATCGGAAGGTCACAGAGCGCTTAGAACGGGGGTGAGACCGTGATGGAGCATGTCAAATGGATTATTCCACCGATGCTTCTGTCTTTCTTTCTGTTTGAGGTAATTTGATTCATCCTAGAATCAGCAGTTCGTCTCACAGTGCACAAACTCCACTTAAAGAGCCCCCGGTGTGTGTTTAGAGCTTTAACTGTACTTTGAACACTTAAACATGGGGATAAATGCTTTCAGTGACATGAAGGGACACCTCGTTTGTTCATACATCAAATTGTCGCTCGTTTTCCCTCTTTATAAAAACATACGTGCTGAGTACCTCAAAGTGGAATGAATACATAAGACAATTCGTTCTGTCTAAAAGATGTTGCATCGGTAAAGTAAAATCTGACGAGCACGGGAAAATGTGGGGCTAATATGAAGCTAAACACTTCCAGCGTTGCCTGGATTAACGCGATTCACGTCCAAACTATTTAATAACACCATCTGACAAATGTTTAATTATTCATGCACGGTATTTTCAAATCAACTATCGTCTGTTTTCCTTTGTTAATAGATAAAGATTACAGTTTCCTGTTAGTCAGAGACCATTAGATGGACCATTATCTAGGTGTCTTACAGTAGGATGCCTGCTCTCTCACCCCATTTAGCCCCAATGATTGATGGATCATTTTATACACCATTAATCCATCCACCTGTCAATTACTCATGGAAATTTTTCGGGCCGAGGATGCGTTGTCGAGCGGCTGAATGTCACCTCGGATAACTGCAGACTGGAGGTGCAACAAATTTGGACAAGCGTTGTAATTCCAAGGGACGGAAACAGGAAATCCTGAATCCGAAACGCGGCATTAGGCGATAATGATGCTTATTCCACTTCGTGATTGTGATCAAAGCTGTCAAAGCAGTTGGAATTCATTTTGTCTCTGTTCTGTCGGGGAGGACCGCCCATTGTTTCGTTCTAATTCCAGTCAAAGCACCTTGCTAATGGTATTATACCGACTGAGAAAATGACACAACGAGAGTCGGAGACGTACCTGTTCTCGTACGTACGCTGCAGGAACTGTAATTGATTTAGAGAGCGAGCGTACCACGCCGTCGTTGTTTGTCGTATTGTCTCTCTCGTCACCTTCATCCGAGCCGAGGAGGACGGGAGAGTGTGTGTCTTTACATCCTGCATGCCGATCAATACCGTGTAACAATACGAGTCAACTAGAAATGCTGAATGAGCGGTTTAGCTGTTATGTATAAACACAAGGTGATGATTTTTCTCATAACCGACTGTAAAAGCTGTAATTGTCAATCTGCAGGCCCCAATAGATTTATTTAACATATTTTAATAGACAGGATATTGCAAAAAAAACACTTTGTATGCACTCACTTGTGTTTTTTTTTTATGTTCATCCATCCACTGCTCATCCAAGTCAGGGTCACTGGAGCCTATTAGGCCATTTAAATACTCCAGTCCACCTGAGCTGCGCGTCTTTGGAGGAGGGAGGAAACCGGAGTACCTGGAGGGAACCAAGGCGATTCTCAAATACACTCACAAGCTGTCCTACATGACTGATTCTCCTGAATATCCAAAGGGCAGCAGTGGAGGTACAGTAATGGTTCTGAGGACATACTGCACGTCATGATGCCGTGCGAGACCCTGGAAGTACCCCCGGCCCGGGTGAAGGCTCCCGTTCAGCCTTGTCCCATTTCCTCGCTTTGTCTCCGACGGGTGGATGTCTTTTTAACAGCCGGGGTTACGGACACACCGGCTCTCAGGCCTTATGAGCTGCTCTCTCTATTTGCTCAGCTCATTCTCCTGAGCATCGCAGCCATCCAGATTAGAGCCCATGGCCCATTAGGCAGCCAGGGATGTGGGCAATCTCAGAAGTGAAGCTTGTGTGTGCATGTGTGTGCATGTGTGTGCGTGGAAAGGAACTATATGTCATTCTGATGAAGTTTTCTCAGCATAAGAGATCCGGCTCTACTGTTTTTATCTCTTTATGAGGACCAAATGTAGCTAGTTTAGATAAAGACGTGTTTTCAGCTGGATTGAATAAACACGTAATATTCCCACTTTGTGTGACTTCTTTTATGGATGATTGGATGAAATCTTGCTGCTTGTTTTGCATATAAATAAGGGAAACTTGTTTTAAAGATCCACCAGTTGTAAATCATATTTTTCATATTTTTTTAAAGCTCGCCCACAGTATTTATTATTACTGCTGCCGTCTATAGTACCAATCCAAAAATATCTTTCATCTGACTGTGTGTCTGAGTGTTTAACCATGACAGATGAAGCAGCATCGTTCACGACATGTAAGAGTGATGTGTGTGAATCGAGTTCATTAAGAAGAAATTAGATATTTTACACCGATACCACAAATGGCCCATTTTTCTTGTTTAATGTACGGATTAAGGAATTAATGCTAAAAGTAGTGCATATGTTGACAGTACAATAACAATAAATCAAATATAAACACTCAGCTGACAATGTATTCTCTGTACAGTCATGCCTTACAAAGCATGTTGACATCCCACCGAGAGCTTTACTAGGGGAAAAAAAAAAAAAAGATAAAATGCAAAACATTAAGCTTTTGCTGTTCCGTCTGTGTGAGATGCTGCAGGCTTTACAGACTTGGCTGCACCCACAGACGTAATCTGCCTGGAAAGATTTCAGGTTTCTGCCTCGGCTGCTGTTATGCGTCTTTGAAGGTGTTGTGCTGTTTTTGCAAATTTTAGACACTTACACACTCGCTGCTGCACAGATAAAACCCCAGTCAGTGCACACGCACACACACGCAGACAGACAGACAGACACACGCGTGCACGGCTGTACTTGTGTATCGTTCTCCTCCGTGACCCCCTCTGACAGGCCCATCTTTTATGGCCAGACAGCTCGACACAAACAAATCATGTAAATTAAAGTTTTATTTTGAAAAGCAAATCAAAAACACAGAGGACTTTAAATTGCTGCGGGCGCTTTTCAAGTGCTGCAATCACTGTTTGTTTTGCAGCAATTGTTTTTTTTAATCTGTCAGTATTTTGTATTAAGGTAAAATGTTCAATGTCATCCAGGCTTTGGGCAACAGAATGAAGATTTGTGAGGATGACAACCGACAACAAATGGACAAAAAGGGGGTTACTGCAGTCTCCAAAACCCAGCCTGCTTCACTTTGTTGAATATTTCCCATTGGAGTGTAACAACAATCTGACAAAGGCAGCATCTCGTCACTTCTCTGACAAAGGCTAACAAATTGAATCATGGTGGTAATACAACGTATTAGACATTTATTAGACTTTGACATTGCGTCACATACGATGTAAAATCTATTGAATACATTTTATTCACAATTAATACATCATTTTATATTTTTTCTGTACATATTATCACAACTTCTGTTGAAATAAAAAAAAAAAAATTCATGCCTTTTCTATGAGGTATATTCTATTATCTATTGGTCACTCATGTGATAATGCCTATTATATGTATACAAAATCCTTTGAATAATAATAATAATCATCATCATCATCATCATAATAATTCAAGTAAAGTTAAGTAAACGGTCCAGGACTTCTTGCCTTAAAGTTGACTTAATCTAAAGTGTGCCGGCTGCCCCAATTGTTTCTGCTACACTGACTTAATGTTGTTATCTTTCCCACTAAGTAGCGACACGGCGTTTGATCTGTATCTTATTGTATCAACCCAGAATAAAACCGTTAAACTGCTTCGGCACAGGTCGGTTTAATTCTTCTTAAATGGTAAAAAATAAAACCCTCAGCTTAATGAATGACTTTAGGTGAGCCGGCCCTAATTGAGGGTTTTACAAATGTGTTCGATGCTGTTTAGAAACCTCAGCAAAGTCAAATTATTTCTCCATCATAGCCGTGGTGGTCACACGATCGTTACCAAAAGGCCAATTTATGAGCAAATTATCCTGGAATGGCTGGTACATTATTAGAGCACATAAAGGAAATGAATCCAACCTTAAATAACCCTTAAATAATGAATGATATGTTCCTCAGGGAAAACGCAACGCTTTGGGAAGATGTCCTTTCTCTCTGATAATGGGTTGACACCAAAACCCTTACTTGTAGTTTATCGTTAATGTTTCACAAAGCTAAAAATCAAGTGGGGACCACAGCCAAAACGAACGGGATGCTCCACTTATCTCCCGGACTAAGAAAAATACACCGGCGAGCCAAGGTGCACTGCAGTCACCGTTAATGTTGAACAATGTTCAGATGATTTGTGGAGGATGTTTCCGTTAGGCTGGAGTTTGCCTTCACCGTTTGGACTCCATCCATGTGTGGGGCGGTGGTGTACGGAGCAGCACTTCATTTTCTAGCAGACATTAGTGAACCCATTAGTGCTATAAAGTCTCATTGTCTCTGTCAGTTGTGCTGATGTGGTCTGGTTCCAGCTCTGAGTACAGATGGACGGAGTGTGTTCTCTCCGGACAAGGGGGGACCATAGCTCACCGTTAGGCCCCCTATACACTACAGTCACACCTCATTGACTGTCATTACAGCAAAGGAAACCAAATCATGTGGGGGGGAGGGGAGGCAGTAGAGGACCTCTTCCCAATGGTTTGTTGTCTTTAATCATCCTTCCCAGTCATCGCTGGTCTCCAGAGA
Source organism: Brotula barbata (assembly GCA_900303265.1). NCBI lineage: Eukaryota > Metazoa > Chordata > Actinopteri > Ophidiiformes > Ophidiidae > Brotula > Brotula barbata. Next base: position 99,340 of record OMNV01005073.1, on the reverse strand, counting down.
GACACAAGAGGACTTAAGTAACACTTGCACTCATGTTCTGGTCTGTTTTGTTAATACGAGAAGTCAAAACAGTTACAGTTACCATGGTGACCAGTATGGCGAGCCATTTTGTCTTTGAATGTTCCCATGTTACGAGACAAAACTCAATTGTTACTTGTAACTATTCCAAGTCTGGGGCTTGAAAATATGAATCTTTACATGCAAAAATGTAATTACTAATATAAAAAATTGTACTACTAATCCAAAATATTACCATTTTACCCCCAAAATTTTTATTACTGATACAAAATACTACAAAAATTTTAATTGCTAATGTAAATATGTGAATTTTTACTGGTAAAAATAGAATTATTCATTATTTTACAGGGGAAAATTGAATTCCGGACAGCAAAAAAAGTTTTACTTGTAAAAATTTAATGACAGAAATTTGAATTTTTCCAAGTAAAACGTAGTTATTGATATAGAAAGTTGGTCTTCATACTAATGAAAATTGAATTACATATATCAGTATAATCAGATTCTTACTGGTGAAAGCTGAATTTTGATTTCACCACGCCGGGACTCTTCAACAATAACACTTCTTCCCTTACGCGACAGAAAAAAAACTTGCCGACTACCTTTAAAACGTTGACAAAAACGTTCCCCCCGTTGTGAGATTCGGGCTGCGATAAGAGGCCGAGGGAGCAGAGGAAAACCTGCAGCTGTCGCCGGTGTAAAGTTCCTATAAGTCTCCTTGTTCTCTGAGCGGAGCCACAACGTTTATCCATCTTTTGATAGCTGCAGTTCATCTGCTCTGATCTATGTCAGCGGTGTGTGAGACCTCCCTCCAGCTGCAACAGACACAAACAGGCCGTTTGGGCCCATATATTCTTCTCTACAAC
>OMNV01005073.1:49364-84600 GCA_900303265.1 Brotula barbata | reverse complement strand
TCGCCCACAGCGTTGAGGAAGAGGAGAAGGGGGCTGCTGCCTCCATGATTAAGCTGTCAGCCCTCTCCCCTTCTCACACACACACACACACAAACACACGGCGCTCTCCACCCATTTACTATTAATATTTAAGGAATGGAGGTGAGAAGGCTTGAGGGAAGGTGTGAAGATCTCTGCAGCTGAAATAGTTTAAATCCCCTCACTACCTGGGAGCTGCAGAAGGAAGTCAATCGCTGCCGTGTTAGACACACAACAGCACATGGATATGATGGCTATAAGGAGCTGTCAATCAGCTGCTCATCTTGCAGTATCTATCTGATGGTGACGTAAGGAATGAAACTGAGGGGGAAGTGGGAATGAAGATGCGCACTTATGGATTTAGCACCATTAAACAGTTCTTATGAATACAGGAAGTGTCTGTAGAAGACGGGGATTAACTCAGATTATAGTATATATAGTATATACACTGAGTTGCACTACAACCCACACCAGGGCCACACTCTGTATAGCAAACTGTCCTCAAGCAAGGCAAACCCCTACTCGTTTATTGATGGCGACCTGAAATATTTGTCATCTTCATCCACAAGCAGGAGGAAAAGGAAGCCATTACCTCAGACGTGTTCCTAAATCAGAACGCCCGTGAAGACTTTCATCAGTTTAGCTCTGGCTGCACAAAAAAAAAACAAAAAACAGATTTTGCAGAGTAATGCGAGCATACGAGCGGCGGCAATAACTTTAAGTCAGGAGACGCGGCGTATTTGTTTTCTGAGCTGTAAAGCGCGGCGGCATTAAGCGCTGTGTAATACGGCTTAAACAAAAAAGTGGAGAAAACACAAACATTTACAGCACTAAAGGCGCTCCGAAAGCATTCGAACACCACGGAGGAGGAAGACAACGGTGGCTTCTGTTGGTTGTAATTAAGCTTTATCTTGTCAGTTTAGCGGGAGCACCAAGCCATTAGTAATGCTGTGTCTTTGTCGTGAGCTTTGGCTCCACTTGTACGCGATTATCACAGAAACCTGGGAATACGCTTAATTAAAGTGGAATTTCTGGGGAAAGCTCGGAGCCAGTCGCCATTTCATTCTGCGTTGTTGCGGCCTTGGAGGATGTGCTTCCTTAATGCGTGCAGAAATGCTCTTAACAGGTGTTTACACGCTGCAACACAAACGAATGCTACCTTAGAACCCTCAGTGACATTATAATGGCCTCTTTGATTATTCCATATATGCTGGGCTTGGAAGGTAAATAGACCTGTTTGATTTGGCCCATTAGGGGAACCCATGCAAGGAGAAGTGTTATGTTTGTTAATGACTCGACTGAATCGGGGGGGATATGCTCAGAAGTAGGAAACACATTCAACCTCAAAGTTTTGCCTGTTAGATTTGTGCGTGTTGAATACCAAAAGATCAGTTTATTGTCTTTCCAGGAACGTCACTCCTCAAACTTTTCCCCCCCAGCATAAGCTCATAATTCCGCGTGCGGGAACGCATGCACGGCAGGTGATCACGTTCGGCAAATCGGCACGCGGCGAAGATTTGGAGAGGCAGATATTATGTCTCCTTCCTGTGTGTCTCCACGGGTCCTGTACAGTGATGACAAACAGGGCAGAGGAGAGGGAACGAGATAGACAGAGGCAGAAAGAGAGAGAGCGATGAGAAGGAGAGGAGGGCGGATTTGGCGTCTACATGCAGCCACAATAAGCTCCACTCAGAACGGGCAGACACTCTGTTGAAATATGCATGAGTCATTTCGAAGAAGTGGGTGGGGGTAAGAGAGCACCACAGAGAGGAGCAGTTTATTTATTAAAATACACCGCGCAGCTGTAACGGATTAAAAATTGTTAAACTCGCCTTTTGTCGCTGCTCATTGCCACCGTAATGGCAATTGAGTACAGACAGGAATTGCAAACAATGGCAGTTTTACATGATAAAAGGGGGAGAATAATCCCGTTTTCATGTTTTGTCAAAGGTCCCAGCCATGCAGCCAGTTTGAGATCTGGAGGCGTATAAACAAAACGTTATGTAAGCGGGAACACAACGCCGGTTTATTGCCTGAAATATTAGCCTGTGCAACCATGATAGCGTTCAGCGCCGCGGACAAACCAAGACGTTTGTCTCCCTGTTTGTCTGGATGCGTGTGTAACCACAATACACGCTCATTTGTTTAGTCTGCTCAAACAGAGACAGACGGACGGACAGACAGACACACTGAGAGTCAGAGGAATCCAAGCGTATGGTGTCCTGCCCTGCTAACTTTGTGGACAAATTCCACGATAAACCTCATTGGTTGATTCAAGCTCCGTAATATTTCTGTAATAAATTCCATTCCTCTTATATAGTATGGTGTTAAATTTCCTTAAGTAAATTCCATGAAATGTGGAAATTTATTTACTTCTTTATCATATAAACAACAAATGAAGTTTGAAATATTCTAAAGCAGGCTTCTCAACCTATGTCGACCCATGGTTCGCCTTCCTGTGGACGTTTGATATGGAGATATGGACGGGCTGAGATAAGGTTCATTTTTTAACATATTAGGGAGATTTCTGGGTGTGTCAGTCTGTCTCTTTTTATCAGTCCACTGGTGGACAGGGACAGTCTGATGTCATTCTCTGTCTCTCATTCTTCATGTGTGCCAGTCATAAAAAAAAGAAATAAATAATTGGATAATTTTATTTAGATGGATTTGATTGTTTTCCAATAACAAATAACAATATTGGAAAGATAAAACAATAAAATATTGTATCTGTAACTGTAGCTTCTGGCATTCAAATGATGATAAAACACCACCTGCAGTACCTGCAAGGACCACTAGGGGAGGGAGGTCGCAAACCACACGTTAAAAATTGTTGTTCTAAAGTTAAATTGTTTGCGTCAGTCTGCCTTCCACAATGATGTTTCGTCCATAAAGCAGTTTATTTAACAAATGAAAACGTCCTTGTGCATAAAAACGATCTTGCAGGATTTTACGTTCACGAAAAAGTATCAGGACGACCGAGCGAAAAAACCCTCCTCTTACTCTATCAAAGTGTAGCTACCTTAATTTGTTCAAGTATAGCAAACAATTCAGCCCTCCTTCGATTTCTCTAAAAGTGTCAGACGACGGCCATCAGATTGGCATTTAGGCAGAATAATTGGATTTTGTGAGAGCCAAGTTGTGAGCGAGCGAATGAATAAGATGTGCACGCTCTCTCAAACCTCTTTGCTTTTCACCAGCGCTAATCCTTAATCTTTTTATTGCAATATTAAACCACAGTAATTGATTGCGACTACACGATCTAGGGCTTATCTCTAAGCACTTCTTTCCCTCTCTAATACTATTAACACAGACTGAGCACGAGAGGACGGGGAGGGACGCTTCTGTCAGTGTCCTGCGTGGCTAAAATAAAGTTATCTAAAGCGCGGTGCTGAGCGACAGCCGGCAGCACACCCCGAGGAAAAAAAAAGCAAGCATAATCCAGAATCACTCCACCTCTCCCCGTGGAGGCTCTAATACAAAAAGGTATGATGATTTAGCACACCAGTGTTCTTCTCGGGGACCTCTGCCATAACCGGGCTTAAGCAGTGCTGGGGGATTCCTTAATTGGTTTGTTTCTTGTCAGGGACACGCCGAGGCCGCTATCTAACGCGCTCCCCCTCGGCATCTCCCTGACAGCAGAACGGATCCTGACAGCTTTTTGGGCCAACCCTGACCGCGTGAGGATTACAGTGCTGAGTTAGAGAACGAGAGCGGCAGGGAGATGCTGGAAGGATGCAAATGGGAGGAAGAGGAGGGAGACGACGGAGGGCAGCCCGGGTTGGTTGTTAGCGCCAAGAAGGAGGAGGAATACATGAATAGTGTGGTGGGTGTGAGACAGGTAACGTTTGAACCGACAGATTCCTGCAAAATAGATGAAGCGATGAGTCTTTTTATCAGTAACTTTGCTTCTTAGTATAATTAGCTTCTATAAATTGAATATTGAGTGGTTGGACGAAGGCCGTTTAGTAATGCAGAAGGATCGAACTCGCAGGTCTTATAGTAATCTCTCCCTCCTCCTCTCCTCTCCTCTCCTCGTCTCATCTATCTTTCTTCCCACATACAATATTATTCAATTATAAAGTATTATTATTTATTCTTCTTCTCCTCCCTTCTTCTTCCCATTTTTACCTGTCATCCCTCTCTTTCCCCTCCTCCCCTCGCCTCATCTTTCTTTTTACCACTCATTGATGCCAGTGTGCACGGGGTAGGAAAAACTCCGGTGTGTGTGTGTGTGTGTGTCTGCATGCATGAGTGCTATGCATTTGGTTTTAGATGAGATGATGACAAATGCTTGTTGAAAGAGAGAGAGAGAGAGACGTTCAGGTCCGATCCCCTTTCATGTGTAGGACATATTAATGTGTTATAGGTTTCCAAACAGGCAGTTATGTAGTTAGACGAGCAGTTTTAACGCCACTCAAGGAGTCAGTCAGACAGTTAGACAGCATACCGGGAGGTCAGACGGGCAGAATATCAAGCAGTAAAGTGAGGCATTCATTCTTATGGCTATACAGTCGATGCTAACAGCCAGAGGAAAAAAAAAGGTTCTTATTTACTGTTCACGATGGAGATCAACAAAGTCTGAGAGAGTCAGACCAACAAAGTCTGAACTTTAAACATGTGGTGTCCATGACGATTACAGTAACTGTGAAATCATCAACTGTCTTGTCAATTACCATAAAAGTAGGATTTATAGGACACTCTTATGTCTGATTGTACTGGTTTGTAGAAAGGCAGAAAGATATCATTCTGCATGTATCTGATCACTGTTTTCTTCTGGCCAATCGGGATTGACCAGCAAAGTTAAAAGGGGTCTTCTAGGTAAATGAAGAAAGTAAATTTGTTTTCATTTTTATTTTTATTTTTAATTGCATGCCCTTAACAGCCTGCTCTCGCTTTCTAATGAGTCCTCTGTGGGGTTAATAATTTCTAAAATTACACACCCCTGCTCCAGTTCTTTTTTTAATTACTTAGCTCCCAGTTTATGTTGGAGATAAACAACAAACATGAGGAGACTTTGCAGCACGTCTGCGTGTTTTATGAGAGCAAAAATCTTCATTATTGTTGCGGTAATTTCGCCCCGTTTGATCACGTTTCAATGGTTTTTCAGATTTTGCTGCAAATGTTAACTATGGTGGGCGATCTAATCGGTAATCACATTTTTTATGCTGTAAGAAAATGACTTAAAAATTTTGATGATCATCGATCCGCGTTGCCAGTCTGTAAACCGTGCCTCAAAATTTGACTTTTGAGATGAGCAGCAAACATGTTGGTGTCCGGAACCAGAGCGTACCTCTGACATTCACTGAGGAAAAACACTATCTCCAAAGTGTAACAAAAGTCAAAGTCAATGTTTAATCCAATAAAATTCAATGTCCTCTCTATTCCTATTCCGACAAGAAAAAATGTGGTTTTCCAATCATAGCTAAACCGGCAAACGCGTTACTGAGTACCTGGAGGATCTAATATCAGCACGTGAGGCGCGTCCAGCTTCCAGTATACAAGCTGAGTAGCACTAAATGGACTCAGCATAGTTCAAGTCCTGGTAGTATTTGCACAGTCATCAGCATTTAACCGGAGTGGAGTTTCGGGCATACAAGTTTGTCAGTGCTACTGAACGGTTTCAGCTCAGTAGTTTGAGTTTGTGTGGCTGCGGAGGGCCCGAGGGGAAAACGTGTCACCACGCACTCTGCTAAAAATAAGCCGCTGCTTAGGTACAATAATTCACACTGAGTTTGTGAGAGAATTAAGGTTGTAATGTAAGTTGTAATGCTTGCATGTCAATTACTGGCAGTGTGCATTTAGCCTGATAATGTAGAGAAACCATGAGCAGGCAGGCAGGGGAATAAGAGAGCAGTTGTCAGACTGAGAGCAGGCTGCTGCTGCTGTTACTGGAAGCGGTGCAGAGCTCATACAGACAGAGCTGGAAAAAGACTGAGTAGAAAATTGATTTACTCACCTTCACCTCACTAATAATACAAGTGCGGGAATGGTATTAATTTATGTTACAGTGTAAAATGATCTAAATGTTGTTCCTGAGGCTTCGCTACTCAAGAGCTAGAGTTCCGATGGAGGTCAGATCCAAACAAAGCATAAGTACAGTGTGTGTGCAGCTTTGGTTCAATGTTGGAAACCTAAGGGATCCATATTCAGAGCGGAAGAAGCTCAGGGGAGGAGAGGCGAAATATTGTTTCGTATCTTCAACTAAGTCCAGTTGCCCTCAATTCAACCCTTCTTGGATCCCTGTTACACAAAACCATTTTTTTATTTTTTTTTACTGCACATCAGTCGTTATTTTCTTTAACAACTTTGAAAATGTGCAACGATAAAAGCATCTGTATTCTGCAGGACTTCATATAAGAGCGACACAATTCCCTAAAGTCTACCATAACTTGTCCACGAGCGACCGTCTAAGCATAACATTTACTGTCACATTGTGTCCAAGCACCCATTAAATAGCCCATTACGTGAATGGGAGCTTGGACACCACATTACTGCGAGTGTTATTGTCCAACACTCCCTTACGGACAGCAGCGATTTAAGAAACAACCAATCAAAGACCCTGCTCATTTGTGTCCTGTCAACGCCCATCCAAAACATCTTATTCTGGAGACATCAGATAGAACAAGGCACTGTGCTTCACTGGCCTAGGGGCTAAGGGTGATTCCTACTGATCGAAGGGTTGCCAGTTCGATCTTCTGCTCCTCCACGTCGAAGGTCCCTGAGCAAGACCCTAACCCCAAATTGCTCCAGACAAGCAAGTTGGCCTTGTGTGGTTACCTCGGCTGTCGATGTGTGATTGGGTGAATGTGAGGCAAACATTGTAAAGCGCTACAGAAATGCAGTCCATTTACCTTTTACTTGCTAATATGGAACAAACGCTGGGTGCTTTACCATGCAGTAGCAGGGCGTAGGGGGTAGGGAGACCGATCCAGTGATGGGAAGGTTGCTGGATCCAATCATACTCCTGCGTGTCAAAGGGTCCTTGACCGAGACCGTGAACACCCAATTGCTCCCGACAAGCAAGTAGATGCTTGAACGGTTACCTCAGCTGTTGGTGCATGAACTCGTGAGTGATTGGATGAATGTCAGGCATGATAATTGTAACTTTGAGTGCTCTCCAGACAAGAAGATGCTGTCCGTTGCAGTCCATATAATATTCAAGTCTTAATGGAACCATAGTTTGCATTAAGTTTATGAAACCTCATTTATTTTGTGAGACATTCTGTATGTTTTTATGTTTTCTTGCTGTAGCGACGTGACCGACAAGTACAAATGTGGCCATAACTCACAGAAATTAGTTTTGTCCTTGCAGCTCCCCTGTTCCAGTATGTTGACATTCCTCAGTCATAGTAATTCAGCATTCCAGGTTCTTAAGATATTTACACACTGCATTAGGAGAGATCCTCCTGACTCTTTCAGTCAACAGATGGACTTGTACATCTACCTCTGTCTCTGAGATTATGTGTGGTTGATTGAAACAGGATTTTTCTTTGGGCTTGTCTATATACTCATGTAATAGCTTTGTGCCTAGCAGAGCAATCGTAGTGCTCCATCAAGCTCTGACATATCCATTTGTCACACTCTCTGTGGTCAGATAGAAAGCCAAGGGAAGATGCTCAAACACACACACGCACACGGACTTACACACCCTAGGAAATGTGTCCTGCGTGAGGAAAATACATCGCGGTATATGGTTTTATGGTGTTTCCTTGTCAAGGTTGAACAAAGTGAATTTCCAGGTGTTGTGCTGATGGACATGTGCATGTCAGGGAAATTTTTTTATCTCTTGACTCAGATTTATCATAGATTTCATTATTTTTATTGCAGTACCACTTCTTAACCACAACCACGGACCACAAGAAGACTCATTGATTATATGAGGTCATTTCCCACTTCTGCGCTTATCACAAGTTATTGGTGGACTAGAATTTTAGAATTTTATGTCTCATTTGGTCTCAAACTAAGCACATAGGTTACAATTCTGCCATTCTGTGTGACATCTCCTTCCTCCTCCTCTCCTCCTATCCTTCACCGTCCTCCTCACTAATCAGTCTGCTCCTACAATGACAGATAGCCGCATCTCAGCAGGGGTTCACTCGGTAAAGACGGCCACCATCCATCTCCGCTCCCACGCTGCGGACTGCGTCCTGTAACAACCGCCGCAGCTACATTAGCATGCTGTTCCAGCTGGTGAAGGTCATGTCTCCCATCCAGCTGAAGATTCAAATGGGTTCCATACATATTCAACATGTCAAATAGTTTCCGAGCGGGTTCAAACCGTTCCCCATTCATATTCCAGTTGTCTGGGAGAACAGAGAGGGAGATGTGTGTGTGTGTGTGTGTGTGTGTGTGTGTATGTGTGTTGGCCGTGCTCTGGTTTTCCTGCCTGTGTCTTCTGGTTGAGGAGCTGACTGAGCACAGCATACGTGTTTCTGTGTAACAAAAAAGTGCTGGCGGTGCATAGAGAAGCTCCAATCTTCCAACTCATTCACACTGAGTGTAACACACCAACACACACACACACACACACACACACACACACACCGACACACCCAACTCCCCAAACCCAAATTCAGGCCAGTGGAGTGTATGGAAGGATAGGGACTTCTGCTGCTTGGTGTAACAAAATGCAATGCTGGAAGATTGATCGCAACGCTGCAGAACAAAGCCTCCCTCCTCCTCCTCCTCCTCCTTCCTCCCAAAAGTCTCAGTGCACCACAAATCCTAAATGGCAAAGGCCCTTGAAACTGCACGATTTTATTTAGAATAATATTTCTTCTTATTCACTTCGCATGAAATGGAGCTGTGATAGAAGCAGGACAGACTGAGGGTCACCTGCCCACGCTCGCTCTCCTGAAGCTCCAGCACTTCTCATCTCCGTCTCTTTTCCCAAGCAGTGGAGGAGGACGGAGAAGTCTTCAGCCCCTCAGTCTAACTTGAATTTAGATCCTGGAAACGAGAATGGGCGTTCGGCGGGTTTGGGGTCAGAAGATGGTGCCTAATAGAGGGATCTGGTTTCACTGGAGATGCATGTTTTGTCTGGCAGGCTCTCTAAAATGCACTTAACATTTTGTACAAATTTTGAAGAAGCTGAAAGCCTCGGTGCATCTTCTCTCTCTCTCACTCTCTCCTCTCTCTACCTCCGTCTCTATCTCTCTTCTTTCCTTGCTGCTCACTCTGCTCTAATTGATCAGCAGGCGGGCCATCCCGTACTGTCTGCACTCATTTCCAGTCAGGCTTGTTTAAGCGCTACAGACTGGAGTCAGATGGCTTTGCTAAGGGAAGACGTCTCCTCCTGTTACCAGACAGACTGACAGACAGACGAGCAGGCAGGCAAGCAGGCAGACACGCATGGTTGAGAGACAGCAAGACCCTAACTAAGGACCTAGAACACACACTTTGGTATTACTAAATGCATGGAAGCACTGACAACACCAGTTATCTACGCTGGTGCACTAACCTTGTCCTTAAAAGGTCCAAAGTCTCCATCTCTGCCAGCGCTGTGCAGCTGTAATGGAAGCGGAATCCCATAAAAGTAACACTTTGTTTGCGTCCATAAATAAAATGGTATTTTACGCCCTGTTTGAACTGCCGCCATTATGTTCGGTTAGTGCGGTTCTCAGTTCTTACCACCTTCATTGTTCAGATTCTCTGCTTCTCTGTCTGTGGAAATCCAGCCAAAATTCAACAGTTTTCTTGAATGTGTGACCTTCGATAAGTTTTTGCCCCAGACTCGTTTTTAGATACAGAGGTTTTAAAGTAGTGTTGTTTGTTCAAGTGGAATTCTTATAACTTTTGACTTTTGTATATCTTTTAATAACCCAGATATGAAAAAGACTAAAATAACCTCACAAGAACACAAAGCGTCTATCCCTGTCCAGTTTTATGTGGTTTTGAGCAAAATGCCAGATAGGTAGTGCCTTAACATAATGAGATATACAATTGAACATCATCAGTATAAAATTGTACTTTAGTGGTGACTGCATGGTGAATCATCAGCTTTTTAAATGGAGACTTAGTCTGTGCATGTATGTGGGATATGTTTGCCACATCAAAAACTCAGAGGTTCTTCATGATATCGCTCTTGATTTTGCACAATAATTCCACCCTTTGTGCTGTGAATGTCGTTATTTTCAAAGTACGATCCCTTCGATCGGCGCCTCCATCTCATGGCTCGGACGAGAATCTGATCAGAGAAATTGTGACCGACAAGATTTAAAATTTACCCACGTCCCAGAAGATGTTTGATGGGAAAGTCCTCCTGGGAAACAGGAAATGATGAGTTCAGGCTTTTGGCAGAACAGAACAGCTACTTGTTCAGAATGAAAAGAAAACAAACAAAGAACAGCGCAGTCAGCAGAAGCCGTAGTGAGTGAAAACGCTGTCACACAATCGCTATTTTTCTCAAGCGAAAATAATGATTACAAGAGATTGGCGCAGCCTGGTATGTTTGTTTCTATTACACGTGGAGACAACGGTGTTCCACAGTACTGCTTAGTTAGTAGAAGATGACGCCGAATCGTCTCCAAGAACAACACCTCATCTGTATTTTAGTGACAGTGTCAGTGTCATCCCTAAACTCGGAGCACTTTCTCACCCCTCATGAATACAATAGAATCTGTTTTCCTGCAACAATCTGTCTGCACAGAAAACAAAATCATCCAAACACTAATGAAATAGCCAATTTTTGTTGTTTTTACTTGTTTATACTTTGCTTTTATTTGCCTCCTCTCTCTCTCTCTCAGCAGACTGTGAAAAACCTTGTTTTTCAATATCGCCGTGATCTCGTGGGTGTGTTTCTTTCGTTCTACACGTCTCCAGAGAGAGGACAATATAATAACCTAAATTAAACGGAATAAATGATTAAATGTATACTCTGCGGAAAAATAAATTACTGTATAAAATAAATAATTACTGCAGCTTTCACAATTTTTCACAACATTCTTAATCACCGCTTGTCATCCCGTCTCAGCACGCCCCTCAGGTGTTCCGTGTAAGCCCGGAGCCCACGTCGTACGCTGAACATCCATCGTTCCCTTCCAACACCAACGCTGTCACAAACCATATTTTTGCTTGGTGATGTCTTGTTCTATTCAGAAATTGATTATGCTGTCAAATTATTTTAGGAGTTTAGCAGTGAGTAAAAAAAACCAAAACACATCCAAAACAAAGCCACATATGATGTCATGGTTCAATCATATCAAATGGCAATAAGGGACTAGATAGATAGATAGATAGATAGATTTTTATTAATCCCTGGGACAGAGTGGAACCTTTTAGCGTCATCTTATTTTAACAGTCTAAAAGGTCACCAATGTTCGGTGTTATAGATATTAAATACCAAATGCGCAGCAGTGGATTATTATTTATTATAGTGTAATAAATAATAAAATATAAGGATTACTCGATTTGGATCAATATTCACATGCATGTGTTTACCTTTTCATTCTATGGTTGCGCAGCACCAGTGTGTGTCTGTGTTATGTTTGTGTTTGATATCACTGTATGCCATTACAGATCCAGCTGAGGCACACATTGACATTCCAAGCTGCCTCCCTGCCTCTCTGGCTAAAATAGATATGTAAAATGACAAAATCCTCCCCACCCCCCTCCTTTTTTTTTTTTTTTCCTCCTTTCTCCGACAGATGTAGTTTGAGCTGCAGAGAGAGAAATCGGGGTCTCTGGTCTGAATCGGCCCAGATGAGAGCGAGTCAGTGCGTGTTTGTGTGTGGGGGCTGGGATGAAAGTGAGATGTCCGTGCCCAGCAGACTGGTTTTGGGTTACGTGGTTGTTGAAGTCAGGAGCTTCCGACAGCCGAGCCACTTTATGTGTTTATTAGCTACAGATGGGATGTGACACTTTTTATATCCCAACCATTCAGTGCTTCTTGCTTTTGTTGCTCTCAGCTTGTACAACCTTAGCATCCACCTATGGTGACACAATGGTTCAGCCCTGTTGCCTCACAGCATGAAGGGCTGGACTATGCCAGCTGGCTGGGGTTCCTTGGTTGTTCTCCTCCTGTCTGTTTTGACCCCAGGAGATCTTTTCTCTTCAAAGACACAAAGGTTAGATGAACCGGAAACAAAACTGCTCGTAGGTATGAATGAGTTGATTGGACTTTCGGTGATGAAAGTTGAATATTAACCCCTTAAACACTAGTACATGAGTACAAACTTTGGGGTTATATAAAGGATAACATTGGTAAGTCAGTAACGATTGTGTATAGAACAAAACCGGAATTAAAAAAATCATGATTTACTTTAACATTTACAGTAACCATTATTACCATAAATGTAACTTTATTCTCGATGTGCTATATATATGTATACTGTATATATAGCATTTTTCCTACACCCTAATAATTTGTATCTGCATCGGCCCCAAAAATCCAATATCCAGTCTGGGATATTATTATCATATCATGAAAAACGGCCTTATACTTTGTATTGTAGCACATAGCTGACTTTAAGGGAAATATATTTTACATGGATGAATTCCAGGTATGAAGTAATCAATATAGCAGTGATGGATATCCCTGATCATTGCACCAGACTGGCGGTGTATTTGTCACCGTTTCCCTTTTTCTGTCTCTGTGCTCCTCCTCCTCCTCCTCCTTTTTCATGGTTTGTGAAGACACTGTGTTAGAAATACATCCCCAACCTTCGAAAAACTGTTTGCTCAACACAAACTTCCCAGTGGTCACCTTTGAAAAGCTCCCACTGTCTCAGAGGGCAAATACCATCATAACCTCAGCCGTACACTCCAAGGAGGAGGAGAGATTTGTTCTTTTTTTCATGAGAGTTTTACAAGTTTAAACCAGTAATCAGGTTTGGACAAAAACACAGCTGTTGGTGTGTTTGAGCTGATTCCACGATCCCCACGGCAGGATGTGATATATCAGTAAAATATATTGGGCCCGGCCCTCCAAATCCTATAGAAGTACGTCCCTGTGGAACGTTAGCACCCAGGGGACGACTGGGGCCGCGAAAGCACAATGTGATGACTGATGGGTGCTGTGGCTCCACCATGCTGGCTGCCCGTTCACTGTTGATGGATGCTAGGATGAGCAGAGCACAGCGTCTTTGGATTCCATTCACTCACAGCGCCTCACTTGCCCTTATTGATTTGGCGGGGCATTACTGATGGTGTGTGTGTGCGTGCGTGCGTGTGTGTGTGAGAGTGAATCCCTGCTTATAGAACAGTGAAAAACAACCATATATGCAAGAGCTCCAGAACGATCACAGAGACCCAAACAAAGTCAAAAACCGACGCCAATGGATTTGGATCCAAGCTGCCGATCGCATTTAGCGTGTTTCCACTTGTCGTTTTAATTCTGGCTGTGTTGGATGTTTCTTGCACTCTGTCATTTGTTTGTCATTTTCTGGGCAGGAAAGCCTGCGAAACAGCATTTAGAGGATCACTGAATGGAAAAACACTGAGCGATCTGTCCAATCCTTAATAAAACACCCAAAAAGTGAGCCAATGCAAAATGTCAAAAAGTTGACAAAATACCTCTGCCAAAGCAAAAGAAGGACAAATCTGATTACAGAGACAAAGTTAGGAGGCAATATTAAATCAGAGACGGCACCCGGCTGTCACGAGGAAAAGGAGCACCACAGCTCCACTGGTCCTTAGTGTCAATACAAAATAACTTCATAGATTTTCTGACATGCTCACTATTGTTACTGTGGTTTCCTCCACTGTGAACTCTTTAGAGTGGTAGCTGTTGTTGTTAGGTTGTCAAATTGGGTCTAAATGACCTAATTGAAATCCATTTCCATAATTATTCAATCCATATATTGATTGTCTTGCTGGCGCTGAACACTGTACTTGACCAAGGTTGCCAGATATTGATCAAGCTCCCCAGTTAAGCCCCATGTGTCCCTAATGAGCCTTCTATGGACAGTCTGACACACACACACACACACACACACACACACACAGGCACTCTCCCTCTCTCTCTCTCACACACACACACCTGTCTCAACCAGCATAAAGATTTATTTGAACCTCTAGAGAAATGACAAATTTCCAGAGATATCAAATACATCAGGATTCCTTTGAGGGATATCTGTGATTACATACATATCTAGAAATGATGAGGATATTTAAATCCATTTCTGTGTGGTATGCCCAGTTATTAATGGGCCTCTGATATGTAAAAGCCCATTACCCATTAAATGGATTTAAAGTCCTTTAAATGACCTTGAAACGGTTGTTAAAAATTCACCATTGTAGAGGGTGTTAAATAACAGGCGACTGACTGTATCTTAACTATGATGTCATATTTACCATAAGTCATGATTCTGACACAGTATAGAAAAATGCTGACGCTAAAGATCCGTTTTAAAATCACTCATATCCCATTTGGCTGATCTCCATTTCAATAAAAACCATACGGAACGTCCACATTACTGTGGAAAAATTATTTTGAACCAAACTGCCCCATTGTTGTGGGCACTCACACACACTCTGTTGTGAAAGTATTGTATCAGCTTTTTTCGTTTAGTGTTACCGGCTCCTCGGCTTTATTCCCAACCGTGAGTTACCTCTTAGTTTCACTGTCGCTTCTTTCAGTTTACGTGGTTTAGTTTAATATATTGTCCTTTTTCGGCTGCCATTTTTGTACAAGCAAATTTGGGTGAATCTCAGTTAAATTAAGATGAAGAATACTCACCTGAAAATGTTGTATTACGGAGTTAAAACGATGTCAAAAGGTTCCTTAAATAACATTCGTAGGTAAGATTCACCTTTTCTTCAACAAGTTTGGATTGTTGTGGTACTGAAGCGTGACTTAAAATAATAATTTTGGTGAGTGAGTTATGGGGTTGTAGTTGTTTAACTTTCTTCTTGTACTTCAAAAAGGTGACATCAATGTCTGCACAGAGTCTTCATCCATCTCCATAATAACTATTACTTATGTGAGTGTGTGTGTGTGTGTAGGTAGGTATCGCTGAAGGTGTTTCTGGGATAAAATACAAATCTGTCAGACCTCATGACAGTGGCAGTGGCAAAAGACACACACACACACACACACTTGTTTCTGCGTAGTCTGTGTGGGTGTGTGTGAAAGCGAGAGGCAGAGAGAGTAAAGAATTTGTCAGGTAGACAGGGGGAGACAAACGGAGGAGAATCATGGGAATAGAGAGGAAAACAAAGACGAAGAGAGATTAAGGAGACATCAGGCAGATGGTAGAGAGAGACGGAGGGAGAAGAGGAGCAGGAGTGAGTAAAGAGAGATCAAATACAGAGAGGAAAGAAAAGTAGATACAAAGAAAAACAAAAAAAAGAGAGAGAAGGAGAGCATCACAAACCACAGTGGTTATCGACAATAACACGCCAGAGGTGAGATCGCCGTAGCAACAGATCATGATGTAGACGCGGCCGTGTGCTTCATGTATGAATCATAACAAATATGTTCTTACTTACTTTTAGTTTTCACTCTTCTCCAAATAAGGAGCGAGAGGTTCGTTTGATGTTTATCCTGAACGACACACAAGCGGCAACCATGCAGATCAGGGGCATGCTGACAAATCCCACACAGAGCTATGACTGTTACTATCAGTGATAATACAAATGATGCCAATGTGTCACCAAAATCCAGAGGAGATGCAGCCGTATAAATTAATTTTCTTTTTTTTTTGACGAGCCTTGGTAAGAACACAAAGTGATTATTTCTGTTTAAGTGAGGAGAAATTAAATTTCCCAAAATCACTCACTGTCATCAGGCCCGTCAAACATTCACAATGTCTGGTAGTGTAATGTCATACTCGCGTTCGGTTTTAATATTGCACAAAATAATGTGATGTCACCTTTCACAACCAAAACTCAGATCAGATAACTACTAGGACTACAGATCATCGTCTACGGCAGCGACTCACACTTCAGCGCCGCGTGCCAGCACGCAACGTTTGACTGCGGTAATCAGAGAAGCGAGGCATTCTGCGGTGCTTTAGGGCCTCTCGCCAAACCTGTTGGTGAGGGCGAAAAGTACTGAATATTCATGTTGGTATGGTTACCTGAAGATGGAAAAGGAAAGGGAAAGAGAAACAAAGATGGTAGCAGCCAACTGTGTGTGTTTGTGTGTGTGATTACCTTCGACAGCTTTTTGTCTCCACACTCTTCATCTCTGCTGTAATTGAGAGAAGAACACTCGGGAGAGCATGAAAACACACCTGCTACTTACCACACTGACAGTGTGTGTGTGAGTGTGTGTGTGTGCGAGAGAGAGAGAGAGAGAGCCTTTGGACAGTTTGCAAGGGCTTGTAGCCCTCTGTGATGACAAAAGAGAGAAGATTTATAAAGCTTTATTCGTACTGCGTCTCCAGTGGACTGAATGAATGCCGGTGATTCCACCAAATTATTCTTCCTAACCAACAACTATACAACAGCAACGTCCAATTCGTGTCCCACAGGCCATTTATAATCCTTTCTAAATTGCCGTGAGAGCTGCCACATTCCAGGATGATCCGATATTACAGCGTTCCTGGAAACAGCATCTGTACTGCAGACTTCATAAAGAGAAGTGAACAATAAAAGGCTTTAAGAGAGCGGCCAAACAGTGCTGCATTATGCTTACAGAGCAGACGAAGCTGAAAGTCCCTACATTCTCATATTCTGACATCTGTGCAGATGTTCATATAGTTGCGGCTCCTTCATCAGCTGTTTGTAATGTCATAAAAGAAGCAATAACTAGGAAACACAGGAACCATTTTGAGACACGAGAGGGATCGGAGCTCGACGTGAGACGCGTTACAGTTTGGTGCGCTTCCTGTCGTGCAATGTGAAACCAAGCGAACCAAATTACCAAAGAAAAGTGGGAGAGAAGTTGAAGCTTAAGATTTTCCCTAATCACAAGGTAACTGAGTAACTGCATCGCTGCTGCCATTCTGTTCGCAGTAGGGATATAAGATAAGATAAGATGGAACTTTATTGATCCCGAAGGAAATTCTCGTGCCACAGATTGCTCCAAAATTTACAGTGGATTAAATAAGTAAATGTTAACAAAAGTGCCTAATAGAATAACGATGGGAGTAACACAAGTAAATTATCTTCAGTTCTGTTGTCCCACAATGCACCAGTCACACAGGAAATAATCGACTTTCTCAATTATATCATTAGCATTTTTATTATTATTTCTCTACACCATAACAGTTAGTGTAGATATATGTGGTCACTGCTTAGGAGTAGAAAACAATGATTTTCACAATAAATGCTCGAGTCAGTCTGCTAATTGTAAAGCTTTTCAAAATAAAAGCAAAGATGTCTCCTGCCATAATGATAACACAACGTAATGGTGATCCATCCGAGCCCATATCATCTCATCCTTTAACCCAGCCCACTGCTTTCTGACAGTAAAATCTGAAGTAATCCACTTATCCTGGGGTCATAACACACTCTGATTCACTCCGAAAGAAATTTGACTTTTAAATGGTGCTTAAAAATTCTTTTACAACCTCGCGCCAGTCCGAGGGGTTTGCGCGCTTACGATCGCTAAATGTTTAATTTGATCGAAGACGAGCGGAGCGCTTGATGACACCATAGTTAAAAGTGCAGCTCTCAATAGGGCGCAGGCTTTCACAGCTTTAATAGAAGGAGCTCACCTCTGGGCCAGTGGCCAGCACAATAACGGGCTCTGTTTCATGTCAGCGAGATGGGGCTGTAAGAGCCTCGGTCCCACACTGCAATCAATCAAAGGCATTTTCCAGCCGTTTTTCAATTATGCATGTAAAGGCTGGGGCCGGCAGCAAGGCAGCCAGACGACCAGGCGAGGCTTCACTCAAACTTTTCCACTTTGATAAAGAAGTTGGTCCGTGTGCACGATTTCATTCTCCGGCACGATGAAGAGGCTTCCTGTCAGGATGCCGATCTCTGTCAGAACACACAAGGATGATGTCGTCGCTTTAATGCACCTTTGATGCTTTTTTTTTTTTTTTTTCGTAAATTTGCTGAATGACCGATGCTGCCACTGCTCTTTGACATTCAAATTTAAATGGCTGAGATTTCTGTGTCCGCACTTCATCTGTCCAGTGGTAGACTCATCCACATCACACATTACATTTAAGATAAAAAGAAACACCTTACGGGAAAGATAAGGACAAGAGTGTGTCTGATTGAAGATTAGTGATCAGTTCCTCCTGGTTGTCACAGAGATGACAAGATTGAACGCTTTGAGAGTTTCTGACCGACACAGCAACAGTGGTCCTCTCTCTCTCTCTCTCTGTCTCTCTGCAGATTAGGGGATTATTTTCCCAAAGTTCCCCACCACCATTCCACCCCCACACACACACACAAACACGCAAAATTACATTTGATCTCATTTCGATATAGCCCTCTGATGAACGCACCGTAGATCTGCACATTCCCACACACACACTCACACACACACACATACATACATTACCTTCCATCTCTCCATCTCACCCTCGCTCACGTTCTCTCTCTCACTCCCTCTCACGTCTCTCACATTACTGTCTCATTAAAGAATGGAGACGGATAGCGGGAATGTCTTCAATTTGATAAGATGTTAGATATTACCCTCAAACCTTGATGCATCATAAAAGTGTCGTGGGTAGGGGGGCTGAGGGCTACGTCTGTCCTTGGTGGGTATGTGTGTGTGTGTGTGTGTGTGTGTGGTTGTCGGTCCTTCCTGATTTGGTTACATGTTTGGCTGTGTTCACGTTCAGGTAATCTCTCAGTAACCACAGCTTCCTGGTAGCTCGGTTTGCCTGAATGAATAGTTTGAAGCAAAGAAAAAGTGAGAGTGGTGTGTGAAGCGTCAGTGTCGAGGTTTGATGGATATTTCAGTTAGCCGATCACAACCCTGATATTGTATCTTTGAGGCTGCAATGGTCATTTCACAGCAAAAACAAAAACCGTTAGACGGATGAAAAATGGAGATGCCGTTTTATCGGAATCTCATTTCTCTTATTTTGTGTCTCCTTGCTCATCCCGTCTGCGTGTGACGAGTTAATCGATGGAGTGTGCCATCAAAAGGACAGCTCGCTGTTCACTGTTCACAAAAATCTGCTCAGAGCGGAGGCGAGCAAAGCAAGTGGAAGCTTCCCAGTGGAGACCCGAGTGGGGGGAAACACAAGATCATCCAACACAGATGTCATTTATTTGAAGGGCACGCGTCTTCATTGAAAATCTGTTAGCGACGCTGCGCTTAGCGGTGCTGCAGACGTGCACTGCTGCTCTCATTCTCAGGACTATTTCGCTTTGTGATTGATCGACTTATATCGTAAAAAGCATCAACTTCATTCACGGCAGATTTGCTCATAGTCGGGGAGAGACCACAGGAAACGCTGCAGTAGTTGTTGCATTTGCTGGCTATCATCCGTTCATCCATCAGTCACCTGATGTCCACGATGGATTATTGACATCAAAAATAACACACAGCCATGATAGAAATTTTTTGTAAGGAAAAATATAATTACGGATCTCTAATCAAATTTGTACGAGCAAAAATGCAAGTATTGATTTTAAAAAAAATGCAATTCTTACTGTAAAAAATGTAATTTGGACTTTGTCATGCTAGAACCTTTAACATCTAAAACGGCTTGCAACAATGATGGAGCAATCGATTGCTGGGTTACTGTTTTCTTTCCTTTACAATTTTTTTATTACTGCTCAATATGAGGAACTGTACGTAATCTGGATTATTCAATGATGAATTTCAAAAACAATATTTGTTAACAAAATGCTTTGCTATTGGTAAAAACAGCACAGGTTGTCTTTAACATCGTAGCTTCTTACTAATAAAGGGATTTTCATATGTTTGTACTTCTAATTAATATTTGATTAAGCATTATTTAAAATGACCGTCTTGACAAAACAAACATTTTTCAAAGTGTTCAAAGTAGGTAAAGGGTACCTGCGGAACACGTTCAATGACGGACGTCTTTACCTGGTGCAAACATCACTAGAACGGTCTGAATGACACTGTGAAATGTCATTTCCTACGTCTGCACACAGTCTAAATCCAAAAGTGGATGCACGTCAAACGTCACATAAGAGATGACGCGCGCAGGCTAATATTTCATGCTTGCAATCAAAAGCCGCACTCGAGGAAAAACAGGTGCGAGCAGAAACGGCATCAGAGGAAACAGCTGCCAAGAATTTTCACACAGCTCCAATAAAACTAATGAAGAAAACAGACCTTCATTGTCAACCGAGTGACACTGGCAAATAAAGAACAAGCGACAATCAGAGATGCTGCTCGCGCTGTCTGACAGTACAATGCAATACAATACAATGCAACGTGACAAAGATATGCATTGTAAAGATCCAGTATGGAGCCGCTAAGTGTTGCGTTTCACTGACACGTTATTCTCATTGTGCCCTCATTTAGAGACGTGTTTAGAAAAGCTTATCAAGACCATGCATGTATGGTTACTTTGAAAATATGTGGCGAGCGAGGTGAGATGCAAATAGCAACGACAAGCATTAGAATCTGACACCTGCTGATTGAAAAGTCTTGAGCCTCAGTAACGTGTTCCTGGCAGCCTTTACATAACGTTGACAGATGAAAACAGGGTGGGAACTGACCAATTTGCTCCTATTCCTCGTTGGGCTGTAAGGCGGAGAACACAACCAGGTTTCTGTGATCATTAGGTGTTGATTCATGGCCTTTGGAGTCACACAATGGCCAGAAAGTCTCAAAAATTTACTGCGCTGCACTGCCCCTCGCAACAGTCTGCATCGCTGTAGCCACCGCAAGCGCGTGGGGGCACGGTGGTAGCTAATCAAAATCAATTTGTGTTACAGTAATTATGTTACAATCACACCTTGAGGGGAGAGCAGATTAGAGGCTGACGTCTTTGGATGATTGAATTAGAACGTGTTATTAAAAAGGATAATGAGGATGCAAACGCAAACATTAGGCTTTGATTACTCCGCTCATCGAGAGGTAATATTTAGCTAAGTGCAAAACAGCTTATTAAATGTACTAACTTATCAGGCAAATAGTAGCACTAAATTAAGCAGCATCTCTCGCCCAACTCTCTGGACTGTGTTTGCTTATAAAGATGTTTACAGCCATTAATTAGCCCGACTCCCCTATCCCAAGGCCGGGAATGGGAACGTAAGAGAGCGAGATGAAAACAGATTACATTCACTCGCACGCGGCTAGTTGTGGGTTGTTTGTTCCGTGTGTTGTTTGGTTATTAATTTTTTTTTTCTGCTTTTGTTGTTTTTCCTCACCCATCACACCCTCGTACTCCTGCGTGCGAACAGTGTTAATTGAAGGCTGCGTCTCACACCTGGAGCCCTTGTTGTGTGTCTGGTTCGCAAATAATAGTTGTGTTTCTTTGTTTAATCCACAATTATCAAGTCGATTGTGCTTTTATGTTGATATTTGTTTTGAGTTGAGCTCCAGCAGTACTGTAATAGTTGTTGCAGTGGTAGTACAGCCGATACTGTGCTGTATATTCAGTGAAAAGTACTCTATCAGTGGTCAACGTTTCATTTGTTACTGAAAATCCAATGTTGCTGTGATTTACCAGTGAACATATGTATATCAGTCTAATATTGTAGTGTACGCACACAATCTCACACACAACACACACAACGTGCAACGTAAGCAAAGTGATTGGAGAGCTCTTTTTCCCAGGCAGGTAATTTGATTCTGGGAGGTGGATGTTGGGGGGTTTTGGGATCGCCCATCTAGGCAGTCCCCACTCTAATAAAACTAGAGAACGGCACAGGACCAGGAGGCTAAAAATCCCCATTAACTCCAATCCCATCAACATGGGGACAGGCAACCTCGTGACCCGACGAGGCTGCCGTAGTCCCTGATCATGTGACCGGGGAGCTACAGACAGAGCCAATGACTGGGCAGCTGCTGAGAGAGGATCATCATTACAGGAAAAGAGGAGGGGGAAAGAATGATGAATGATGTTGATATAATGCAGATGAACCCCTCCCCTGTCCTTTAGCGCCACATCAAGGCCAAAATGTGCACTTTTTCACAAGAAATGTTGTGTTTATATTTAACATTACCGATCTGAATGACTCTATATCAAAGATTTGTTTGGACATTTGTAAAAAAAAAGGTATTTTAATAATTTCCATCGTATTTCTGACAACTAGAATAATGTCTTCTTCTCTTCTTTCCTGTTTAGTGGGACGCCATCACAGAGATGGACGAGCACAACCGCCCCATCCACACTTTCCAGGTTTGCCACGTGATGGAGCCCAACCAGAACAACTGGCTTCGCTCCAACTGGATCGCTCGGCAGGCCGCCCAGAAGATCTACGTAGAGCTGCGCTTCACCCTGCGTGACTGCAACTCCATCCCGTGGGTGTCGGGCACCTGCAAGGAGACCTTCAACCTCTTCTACCACGAGACCGACGAGGCCCACAATGTCAAATTCAAGCCGTCCCAGTATACCAAGATTGACACCATCGCTGCCGACGAGAGTTTCACCCAGATGGATCTGGGTGACCGCATCCTCAAACTCAACACGGAGGTGCGTGAGGTGGGACCCATGACCAGGAAGGGCTTCTACCTGGCCTTCCAGGACATCGGCGCCTGCATTGCTCTGGTCTCGGTGAGGGTTTACTATAAGAAATGTCCGTTCACGCTGAGGAACCTGGCCTCCTTTCCGGACACGGTGCCTCGTGTTGATTCTTCCTCATTGGTGGAGGTTAGGGGAGCATGTATTGACCACGCCGAAGAACAGGACACGCCCAAACTGTTCTGTGGAGCCGACGGTGACTGGCTGGTCCCCTTGGGAAGATGTGTCTGCAGTGTCGGTTATGAGGAGATGGATGGTTCCTGCCTTGGTGAGTTGTCTAAGCTTCTTACAGTTTCATTTTGTTATTCATTTACAAAATGCAGTCGATGGCGATCAGAATATTCAAGTAAGACGTTGGAATATGGCCTTAGAGAGTCGGAATATCATTCGAAGGGCTCACTGAGTTAGGAATAATTGTGGAAAATGAGAGAGAGAAGTGTTAATTTTTGTTTGGATTTGCCACGAGGAAACGTTGGGTTGGCCTGATTAGCTCCGGGAGTCGTACGTTTCTCTTATTATTTCATATTTTTAAGAACTGTGGTACCTGCAGATGAAATTCAGCATCTATTCCCATTGTAAAATGCGTCATGGTTTTGCAAAAGCTCTGACTTCACCTAAAAGCAAAGGTCGAGAGGATTTTCACTCACAATTTACCACCTGTAAACAGAGGGGAAAAGCACATTTTATGTTTGTGGGCAGTCTTAAAATAAAATTTTAAGGTCAACAGCATTTTCTCGTGTGATTTACCGTCTGAAAGCCGAGCTGAATTGTAATGTCAAGTAGGAAGCTCATATCTCCGATCTGTCCCTGTGGACATAAACGCAGCACAGCACTCATTGAATGACTTAAATGTACTTTTCTTGGATTTCAGCCTTGTTCCCTCTGTCCTTCACATCATTTCCTCTGGTCCTTTCATCAATTTGTCATGTGTTTTGGATTTCTGCCTTTACTTTTATTAGCCTGAAATGTATCCATTTATCACTGTGCT
This sequence comes from Brotula barbata, assembly GCA_900303265.1. NCBI lineage: Eukaryota > Metazoa > Chordata > Actinopteri > Ophidiiformes > Ophidiidae > Brotula > Brotula barbata. The sequence goes on along the minus strand of OMNV01005073.1, from coordinate 61,074 downwards.
CTACATATGAAAAATAAGATTAATCAAGTGAAGCTTTGGTTCTGTTTCCCCTCCCCTCTTCATTTCCTGCAGCTCATCATCACTTTTGATTTTCTTTCACTCCCTGTGTTATTAATAAAATGATAATGAAATGAAGAAATAAGATGAATGTGAGACGAGTGTGTTAGCGTGTTAATGCCACGCTAGCAAGTTCCGTGGACTCTTGCTGTTAATTGGATTTATCTTGACCCTCTGCGTCAGACTTTTTGGTGTAGATTTCAGAGGCCTTGCGAGGCTGAGACACACTCCACAGGCCGGCAATTTACACTATAATTAAGCTTAGTGAGGAGGCCTGCTGTGATAAGCCAAAGATCACACACGCGATGCCTCGGTGAGAGATAAAAGACAGAGTCGCTTTCATGCGTTAACTTTAAAAAGACCAGATGGTTCGGGGAACAGGAGAAACATTATATTCCAGTGTTTGTGTTGATGAATTCAGTCTTTAAGCTTTGCATTATGACTTGAAAGACTGTGTCTGTGTTTATTTGTTTATGTGTGTGTGTGTGTGTGTGTGTAAAATTTACAAGCAGCAGTGCATTACTGATTCTCCCCCCGAAGGAGTAAAATGTGTGGGTGCGACAACTATTAAGGCCACTGATGGAACAAAGGCTCGGAGAACCCTTGACACGTTATGGGAAAAAAACCATGAAATATCTTTGAATTGAGTCATCGCATCATAAGAATAAAAATGGAATATTACGAGAAAAAAAAAAAATATGACAAGAACAAAATCGTAAAATTTAAGAGAGAAAAAAGTTGTAATGTTAAGTGAGAATAAAGTCGTTAATTTATGAGAATAAAAGTTGTGATATTTGAATAAATCCCCCATTTTGACACTCAGGCTGTCTGAAAATGTGCGTGCGTGTGTGTGTGTGTGTGTCTCCTTGACTCTACCCTAAATATTGCAACATGTAATATTGTGACTAGAAATTCAACTTTATTACAACTGTGGCCCAAAGTCTGCGTCGTAGTGTGTGTGATCTATATATACAGAAAAACGGAGCACGGTGTGTGTGTGTGTGTGTACGCAGGTTGGTGTGTGTATCAGTAGTCTGCCTTGGTAAAACAGATTATCTTGGCCGTCTGGATATCAGTTTGATCCCCAGCTCTTTGATATGAGCTTTGCGTTATCACTGACTTGCTGCTCTCACCGGGGATGCCAAGGTGAGAGAAATGTACCTTCATGACGGTCCAGCACCATCGCTTTTTCACCTTTTGTAACGCCGCACTCTCAGGTCACCGGGTCACCTCCCTTTGCAATCCGCGGGACGTCCCAAGACTCTGAAAAAGCCCGTGTCTATCTAGGTTATTCTTCCAAATCATAACAGTGTATATTTTATGTGGTAAAACGGTGGATGTTAAAGTGAAACTGATGAGGATATTACCCTGCTGGAACCCTGACCTAATTTGTGCCGCTGCGATGCTTTAAGTCCATTAAAAACAGTCACAGAGAGGGACAGCGCTCAGAAAAATGCGACTGGAGGACGTAAACCTATAATCTTTCATCTGTAGGACATCAAATAATCAGTTAGCAGTAAAATCAGGATAAAGGGCTGCCGTTTCTCGCAGGCACGGATCAAGCACGGTGACCTTGCTGTGGTTTCGGCCACCCGCAGCTGTGATTTCGGCGCTCACCGTCGGCGTGCTCCAGCTAAAATGAAAGGGGGCAAATTCTAGAGGGGAATGTTGACACAAATTGGACAGCTCTGTGCAATTGTGTCCCTCGGTCGGGTTTCCTGAATATATAGGCCTGCAGGTCGCAAAGGCTGAACCTCTCTGCTCCGTTCTGCCATTCCACGCTGGTTCTCACCCCAGGCTATCAAAGACCTGGACCTCCTCCACCCTCCCTTTTACCACACAAGCCCCCATCCTGACCAAGTCTCTCCCATGTCACACATCCTCCAATCAGCTCCTGTCAAGAATCCTAACCCTCCCACCTAAACGAAGCATTGCACAGATTAGATTTTGCTCTGGTGTATTTTTGATTATTTATTATTAATTATCAGAATTTCCGCCGTTTAATGGTTAAATGGATTTTGAACCGATTATATTAAGATTCATTCCTTTAGGACAAAAGGAAGAAAAAAAAAATGTCATGGCCCTTCCCTACGTGCTACTCTCATTTTTAGACATGCAAGTGCCTGGCGTGAATGTGCCGTGTCAGCACTCTGACGGCGGTTTGAACACACCGAGTGCCTCGTGGTAAAGGACGCTGCTATCTGTGCTGACTCCGTCGACTTGGACGCGTATGTAGAATTCATGACCGGCTACATCAGCAAGTGCTTGGATGATGTTACTGCATTTGTGGGGGATTTTAAAATAACTTCATGTAAGCTTATGTGCTCCTTCATGCTGCCTGATATGGACATGCTGGGTTCAGCCAAACCAACAACACAGCCATGGTTCCCTCCTGAAGTGTTGCAGGTTCTCCGTGTACAAAAAAAACAAACTATACCCACAACGGCACGTTTTCGATTGGTGCTTTGTTATTAAAACGACGAATCAGGAGCTCTCATATCATCGCACCCGTTGACCAGAAGCTTTGGACTGACTCGGAGAAAAGTGCACCATCAGAGCGCTGAAGCGCCGCCATGCACAGAAAGTCTGCAGCCACTTCCCGACCTCAAAATGTAATGCCTCGCTCCCACACGCTGAATTATTCCTCCGGCTGGAAGAACAGAACAAGCCTGTGAGGACGAGCATCCATCAGAGCGATGATGAAAACCTGGCCCAAAAGAAAAAAAAAAAAAAACGGTCCAGCAGCGTCTCCATTTCCTGTCAGGATTGAGGAAAGATAACCTCTCCCTCCTCTCCTTGCCGTATTTACAGGAGGACCACAGAGAGCACGCTGAGCTGCTACATCATAGGTTGGTAGTGCCAATTACAAGTCCTCAGACTGCAAGACAATTTTGAGAGCGGTACATAGAGGACACAAGGCCATAAACACCAGTGTTGTAAAGGACACGTCCTCTTCTCCAGCCACTACAGCCAAGACTCACCTGCAGCAAACCGGCGCCATCTTTAGCACCTGCACCCTGATTTTCTTCTTGATATTCTCCTTTGTCCTCATCGGTTGGATTATTGCTGCGCCAGTGATCCTGGAAACTTGCAGAATGTTGGAATTTTCATTTAATTGAACAAGCATGAGACAGTACAGGAAATTTAAATTGACCATAAACACAACACTGTAATTGCGTCGTCTCATCGTGAACAAATTGATAATGTGACGTGAAAGCTTTTGCTTGTAGTGTTAAATGTTGTTCGCCATACAAATGTGTCTCCTGTCAGTATTTTTTATTTATTTTATTCTATTTATTTATTTTTTTGCCAGCCCTCAATTTCTAAGCGTAGGTAGCCGTTTCCATCAGATTAACTCCAGTAAATCCCCCGGCTGTATAAGGCACTTTATAGTCTAAACTCTTAAGCCCGCGGCTTGAAATGTTGACACACTCGAGCTTGTGTCTGTCAAGTTATGTTAGATTTGCCCTCTAGTGGTGAGATAAGTTACAGCAACTTCGTGTCATGTCTTCTGGCCTTACTCATCTGTCAAGATGATGCGTTAGAAAGGACGGCCAGTCAAACTTTAATGTCAGAATATTTGATGTTTTACCTTCTGAGGGTCATTCACGGGCTCTAAGTGAACAAACGTTCTTAATGGCTGCATAAAGGCCTCTGCTGTCATTACACCTGATCCTTACGTGTTGAATACGCCGTGATTGGTCGGTGATGTTTGTCAAGGAGAGCAGTTCATCGATACACTGGGCCCCGAGCAAAAGCGAAATGAAACATGAGAGAGGGCACGCAGTGTGTAATCAAATGTGTATTTGTTCATGTTTCACAATGATGAAGCTGCTACGTTGGTTGGTTCTTGTTTTTGAAAAATGCTTTCAAGACTCTTGGCTCCATTTTCCCCACAATTCAGAGCCAGATGCTCTTGTACGGTTGATTACGATTCATCTTGTGACACGGGCTGGCCAGGTTTCCCAGCTGCACCCGCAGCTGCATCGCAATCAACAGGCCAGGGGTGAAACTGCTGTCATGTGGAAACAAACTTTATCAGAGTGGATAAACTCGCGCAGGATTTAGGCTGCCAGGAAGGAAAAAACCTTTTATTGGGGCTTTTTTGACAGCTTGCAATAAGCTATAGTGTATTTATTTTATTCAAAATATTATTTGTATTTTATTCTTTTCATTTGTAAGACTATAATAATAATAATAATAATAACATAGTAATAATAATAATATACAAATAACAATAATAATGATAAATTATGACTTTTCCAAGACACATTTTTTTAATGTTAAATTAAAAAAAAAAAAAAATATATATATATATATAAATATATATATATATATATAGCCAACAACTTGCCGTTGGCTGCAGTGGAGAGAAGCTCGTTGTTTGCCCTCTCAGAGACCCCGCCCCGATGGTGCAGCGCCTCATCAACGTGTTCGCTAATTATCCTAAAAATAATCGTTCGATTTGACACTGCAGTTTAATTTCAGCCGTGATGAGTGCACTGAGTGCGCCCCAAATGATGCCAAAAAACAGATTGTGATGTTTAAAATTAGGATCTAAAAATATGAATATGACAAGAAGTTCATTTATCCAGCATCACTGAATGTGTTTGCACAGGCTGGTGTGATTTACTAGGAGTGCCCAATGAGTGTGTTTCATTTATCATCGCTTCAAGTGTTCTTTGAAACTTTCTGTTTTTACACAGCAATAAGCAACCGCAACACCGACAAGTTTAGTGCAGTGGAGAGTCGGCATCACCCTTTCCTTCTGCCCTGTTCCCCTAATCCCTCCTCCTTTTTTATACATGGGTTAACTTTGGCAAACTGATGCAGCATTATCAGCCCTGAAATACAGCCTCTGCTCGTTGTTCCAAGTTTCGGACGAGCAGGGTTATTAATCCTCTCTGTGAGGTACCACGGAGAGCCCGGAGCACTGGGGACCAAAGTGCGCGGCTGAACTACCGCCTCAGTCCCCAGATTACAATGAACCGCTCCAGTACGCTTGGAAAAAGAAGTTCTAAAAATTGACAAGTAGACATTTAAGTGTTGTGTGAACTGGGCTGCTACACTTAAGTGTTTCAAAATTAGAACACTCGTGTGCGTCTTGGCTGTACTCGCAGCAGTGATGTGTGGCTGCTGATAATGACGAGATCCCACTTTGAAATTAGCATATTAAATTTCAAGTCATTTACTTATGATTAAGTGTTCTCGTGATGCAACGGAGTCCTCAGATGGTTCTTATTTGAGCAAACAGTTGACTAGTGTTCTTTATATCAGACATATATCAGACATGCAACATTCAAAAAGCTAAGATACTCACCAAACACATCATTTCAGGGTTAGCGGTCCTTAATTTATTCTGAGATTAGATGATGATGATGAGGATTTGTTGCTGAGAAAAAAGACTGAAGTCATAACTCCACTGAGGAAGGGAAATAAAGATTTGCTCTCCATCCGACTCAAGCCAAGAGATTCTGGCGTTAGTCCTCTAATCCCAGATCCATTTCCTGGATAAAGTTTGGAGTGTCAGTACGCTGAAAATGCCAAAGTTAATCAAGGTTAGAAGCTAACTATAACCCCAACTGACGAGGTGTTATTGAGCCACTACTGAGCAAAAAAACACACACACACACACACCACCACAGGTTGGTCCATTTCAGATCTGATTTTGGAATTTAATCTACAACTCATCAATATGGTTATGAAGACAGTAATAATCTGATGTGATCACAATATATCAATGATGGAACCGAGAGTTTAACCTCTTCAATTTGACATAACACCGAACAAGCACACCCTCATTAAGTCTTATTTTCAATTTCAATTAAAAGTTGAGAAATCTAATTAAGAACAATATAAATTACCATTCAAATACAAAAAAGTGAAAAATAAGGCGTAGCGCAATGGAATGTAATATTTTTTAAATCATAATGTTGCTAGAAATTTCATTTTTTTAAAGCCTTTTGTATATGAGATACTCAATTATTACTGGCTTATTATTATTATTGTTCATTGTTATTATTAATGGGTTTCTTGGTTGTGAAGGCCCATACTTGCCATAAAATGTACTCAAATCCCAAGTAATTTACTTATATATGTTTATATAATTCAAAAACCTCATTATGTCCTGTAGATATTTATAATACCTCCATGGCCAACGTTCAGCCTGAAATTATTCAAATGATCTGCAGAGGGTCACCAGGGTGGGCTTGTTAGATGGAACATCTCTCATCCATATGACCCAGTTTAAAACCTCAGTGTCATCAAACATATGCCTGTCTGAAATGTCCTTGAGCAAGACAGAGAATTGTATCCAGTACATCGTAACCCTGATCTCTAAACCGAGCTGGAAGGGAAGTAAAAGATATTCGTCCCCCTAGGGAACAGTGAAGTATCGGGCATTGTAGGAACTCATTGTCAGAGCCCATGTAGCGTCTGAGACGGGGTCTTTAACCGTGGACGCGATCGGGACGTCTTCCTCTCTGTTGCATTACAGTTTGAATAATAAATAGAGTAGCATTTCTATCAAAAGTTTGGAAGGGTTGTGTGTAAGTCATCCCATTGGTTTCTACGGGAGAACAGCCTCCTTCATGTTTGTTTGACGGGCTGACGGAATGCCCTGACTTTTCTGTGAATTCTTTAACACTTTCTGACAGTTCACTAATGGCTTGTTTTCATCTGCATTAATAAATCAGTCATAGCTCTGCTCTGCTGTCAGAGAATTAAAGATGGAGAAGGAACAAAAAATTGTGTGCGTGGAATATTTTCCCTTATATCAAAACATGAAACAGAAAGACAAAATAAGTTCAACAGAAGCTTAAAGTTCAACTTAAAAACCAAAAATACATCACGTATTTCTGGTTTTTAAGTTGTTTTTCAGTTTTGTGGATACATACATATCTTGTCGTTCTCTGTTCAACGCTCTGTCACACATACACATATACACACATTGTCTCTCTCTCGCTCGCTCGCTCTCTTTCTCTCGGTGTGATGGATGGCACCCATGTCCCACAGCTGACCCCTCAATGGCCACATCACTCACTTGACAGAAGTTTTGATGAACCCAGGTTTAATAGAGGCAATCCATTGCTAACACATCCAGGCTAACACACACATACACATACACACACCCACACTCACACCTACTGTTCATTTACCTATTACAACCAGCCATTACCTGTATAAACCTGCCTTTATTTTTTATTATATATTATTTATATTTCATTTATTCCACCCCCTGTGCCACAAACACACACACACACACTCACATACATTTAACGTCATACACATGCATGCACACCGGCACCGAGACGTACAGCAAAACAGCAGATCCTCAGTATCCTTGGTGTTAATGCAAAAGGACATCTTGTTCTAACACACAGCGTACATAGATGCACATACATCCATTGCCATCTGTTTTCTCCCTCCCTCTGCCTGTCCCTCTCTCTCTCTCTCTCTCTCTCTCTCTCTCTCTCCTTCTCCTGTACACCATCGTTCCTTCCTCGCAGTGTAAAACAATCCAACCAATGCTGTTACCACAGTGTTTTACAGCCGTTTGTGTTTGTTGGGCTTTGTGTAAGAGCTCTGCAATGCTATGAATAATGTAATCTCTCTCTCTCTCTTTCACTCTCTCACACTCTCTCTCTCTCTCTCTCTCTCTCTCTCTCACTCTCCCCCTCTCTCTGTGTTGAGGCTATTTGTTACTCGCAGAACCACAGTGTTCTCCTCCACCTTCGGGGTTGACCAAAGTAAAATCTCTCTGTTAGTTGCCCTAACACACAAAACCAGCATTTCTGTGCACGTTTCACTTGAATAACCTCCTTGACCTTGAAAACCTCCTCACTGTGACTGGAAGGATACTTCTCTTTTTTACTAGTTAAAGATATATTAATGGAAATCAATAATTCAATTGTAGGAGCAACCCAGATGATTGTGTGTCTGTTGCTGTGAAGTACTATGCTGCACCTGCTGCCATCTAGTGGTATTACTATGTAATTATTGGACAAGCAGTCTGAGTGGTTGTCTGTGGCCCTAAAGTTTGTGTTGAAAAAATGTAACAACTTTAAAACTATGATTGGATCTGCATCAAAATGACTCACAACTCACAAGATTTCACAAATATCTTTCTTAAACCTTTTTGAGTTATCTTGCGAACAAACACAACTGCGCAAACACGCTGTATTACCTCCTTGTTTGAGGTAATACAGCGTGTAATAAAAGTGTTTGCGACACTTTGAACACAGCGTGTTATGTATATACGAAGCAGCACAGGGCTGTCCTGTGTTTATCTGCCTGTGAGCCTTAGATCAGGAATTAATGATCTCATTATCTGGAGTTAATGAGAAATTTAAGCCACGAGTCAATGGTTTGATCTCTTAAGATAACAAGATGAATCATTGCCTTAGAATAAATGTTTAAAAAAATAAATATGAGCACCATGAAGAGATCATTTGTCTTTTAAACAAATGGAGGTAAAGCCATAATCATGATAAAGCTGTCCATTAGCTAAAGATCACACACAAACACAAACACTCGATGAGAGGGCAGATAGGAGGAAGAGTGAGAAATATTTTCTGTATTCAGCGTAAAAATGAAATTAGGTGCTGTGTATTCCGTCTTTAATGTTTAGTGACTCGCGTACCTTGACATCCTGTGTGTCACTGGAGGCGTGCGTGGCAAGCTCACACAGGTAATTGGGGCGACGAACAGCCATGGTTGTGTTAATATTAATTGGCGTGCTGGTACAAATGTCTTGGATGAAGTTTCACTCGACATTTTCAATTACAGCATGAAGACAGTCAGACGACAATTACAGCACATATCCTTCAGGCTGTCTGTCACCCAGCTAAATGAGATGTCATCCACACACACGCGCGCAGGGACACACACCAATTGAGGCAACAACTGTTCCCAAAATCCACACCAAAACAAACACGCATCATCTAGCAGACCAGCAGGCAGTATCGGCTACTTCCAGTACACACACACACACTGCAGGACTCACCGCTGAGTGTTAATGCAGAGGGACAACATTATGCTTTCACTAAACAACTGACACATGCACACACACACACACGCATACGAACCCACATGAGGAGACGCTTCAGGGGGTTTGGCTGGCATCAGCAACAGGGCTGTTTACAGACGGGCCCCGCTGCAGGGAGACACTGTGACATTTCAGAAAAGGATGGTTTGGTTTAACAAGCACGGCCCTTCAGGCTTAATTGGGAGAGAGGGAGGTAGAGAGAGAGAGATCCTAGATTCTCAGATAAATTTAACCCTACTTTATTTGGCATGAACACCACTCGGAGACACTGTCTCCCTCACACACACAAACACAGGCACAGAGTGAGTTTGTCAGTTTTCAAGGACGTCTTTCTACCCAAGGGTACACAGATACAGGATGTATCAAATGGAAGATAGATAGATAGATACATAGATAGATAGATAGATCACTCCATCTATATCTTTGTATTGCTCTGTCTCTATCACGATATCACTCTATCTCTGTACCGTTGTATGGCTCTATCTCTATACCGCTCTATCTCTTATCATATAGCTCTCACTCTATATTGCTCTGTCTCTGTATTGCCATCGCGCTCTATCGCCTTACCACGCAATCTCTGTACCACCATGAGGCTTTATATCGCTCTATCATGATATCGCCATATTGCTCCATATTGATCTATATCACCATATCGCTCTTTTGCCATGTCGCTCTATCTCTATATTGGTCTATGTCTATACCTCCTCATTACTTTATATCGCCGGATTGCGGCATCATTATATCGCTCTATTTCTCTATCGGTACATCACTCTATCTCTATATCGCCGTATTGCTCTATTGCAATGCCGCTCTATCTCTATGCTGCTTTATCTCTACATTGCTGTATATGTATATAGCCTTGTTACTCTATATCACCATATTACTCTAAGGCCTTGTTGCTCTATCTCTCTCCCTATCTATCTCGAACACCATCTCTCTCTATGTATTCCATTTGATCTTTAAATACAAGAATGTGTCTGGATGTAATCAGAGTGCAGTATTTCCATGTACAGTATGGACTTTATTCGCATCATAGAGTCCATGGCTGAACTTGAATTGAAGGTTTATTGCTGCTGCCCACATTTCCATTATGTTGTCCTTTGCCGAGCGCGTATCACAGGGAATGGAATGTAAAGTGTTTTTGAATGCTGACAGTATGCTAATGCCCGTTTCCCCTGAGTTGTCGTTAAGCTCACTGTCTCGTATTCATAGCCATGGAGTTTCCTGCCAAATAATGGCCAGTGTCACCCCACTGCTCCGTGCTGCCTGTCACTACATCTTGAGAGCGAGCACTATAAATCATTATTGACTTTAATTTGTAAATGAAGAATTTAACATCTGATTACAGTATTTAGAATATGTACAAACTGATTTAATTTACAACATTTTTATTTTATTTGTTACTTAATAATTAGCTGATTTCCGTCCCTCACATTTCTCTTCTTGGCATCGGTATTGTTACTTTTTCAGAGAGGCTGTCAGACAAAATTCAGCGTCTGCACTTAGTTTTTAATTTGCAATCCACGAACAATCAGGATAAGATTGTAAAAGGCTTTCGGACCACTGTGGAGGAATGACAGTGGCAAATATTGTCGTTGACATTGTCATTTTCTCAAAGGAAGACGCTGTTAAATAAAAATGATGCACTGATTTTTATTCTTTTTTTTGTGTGATTTTGCAGAATGCGGTGACAAATGTGGTGCTGGTTGTTTAAAAAAATAAAATAAAATACATAACGATTTGAGTGGAACGTACGGCTTTGGTACTGTGGCATTCTCTGCTGTTCGGGCTTTGTACTCTGTCCTGACAGCCCATTGTGTTTAGGAGTGTGTGTGTAGGTTTTTTAGAACAAAGAATAAATAATGCATGTAAATATATGTTATATAAAGCAATTAAGTATGACAGACTATCCATTGTAAAGAGTGGAAAAATAGTAGTCTCTCTCTCTCTCTTTTTCTCTCTCTGTCTCGCTCCGGGTGCTTCCTCGTTGGTAATGTAGAATAGAAAGTAACTTTTCTTTGTGTTTCTGCTGCTTCACCTGCTAGTGTCTCATTAAATCAGTCACTTGATGAACATTACAAGCTGATGTCGTCTCTCTTCATGTTTTAATTGAGAACAAATGTGGAAAAGGAGACTTTAATTAGGGTTGTCAAGAAGGGGGCGGGCCTTTTGGGCACCTAGAGATCGACTCGTCTTCTCGCATCTCGTCTGTTTAAAGAATAAATTATGCACATTTCAGCGTTGCGAGTCCTAGTTGCGATGTGAACTTGCGGTGACTTCTGCTTGGCTTTTTTTTTTTTCCCGTCATCACTGAGTGTTACTTCAAAGGCAGGAAGTGATCAAAGACATGGGAAAAAAAAATCCCCAATGTACCAGCACCCTGCATACATATATACATACAGCTTCTGTCTGTCTCAACTCCACGTACTCACTTGCTGAAAACAAAAGCAAGCGACACGTCTGATGTTTTTTTCTTTCTTTTTTTTCTCTCCTCCTCCAGCACAGTCCTGTCAGACATTGCAACCTTTTCAGTTGATTTCTCTTTTTTCCTCATATCTGTCTGTCTGTGTGTGTGGATGTCTGTGTGTGTGTGTTCTATTTTAGAGT